>JBBPTT010001370.1:0-10852 GCA_038094175.1 Boletellus aff. lepidospora | reverse complement strand
GGAGTCATCCAATGTCTAGTGACTTAATTAAGTCATAGGGATCCTAATAGTTCATCGGTAGTCGTCATGGTCGAGATCGGGGAGTGAAAGGGACTTATCAAGAGAAATAAAGGAAAAACTGTAACAATACCCCCTTTGTACATTGGAGATTCCAGCTCCAAGACTTTCGTCCCTAATAGTTTCATCGTCGATGTTGAGGAGGGGATTTTACCATGGAAATTCTGTCGAGAAAAGCTGATGGGTGCAACTTTTGGTAAGCAGAAAGGAGTTCGCGAGCATTGGAAAGGTTGGTGGCCGGTTCCCAAGTGTTTTCTGCTGAAGAATATCCTTTCCATTTGACTAGGTATTTTCTTCGTCCTGCGTGTCCTCTATGCGCAAGGATAGCTTCTACTTCGTATTCTTCTTCTCCTTCGATAGTATCAGGTGGGGGTCGGAGGAAATTGGGTCCATGTTCCGGTGTTTCAACAAATCGGGTGAGAAGGGAGGCGTGAAAAACGGGGTGTATTTTCCAGGAAGGAGGGAGATGTAGCTGGTAATTAACCAAAGAGATAACTTTCTCGATTTCAAAGGGACCTTCTCGTTTCGGGGCCAGTTTCCTGGATGGATAAGGGATTTGAAGATTCTTTCCTTCAAGCCAAACCTTGTCGCCGACTTTGAATAGAGAGAAGGTTTTCCATCCTCTTTCCCCAAGTCGTTGTTGAGCGTTAACATGAGCGGCTTTGGCTTCTTCTCTTGCTTTGTCTAAGATAGAGAGGCGGGATTCGAGAGCTGGGAGGAAGGTTTTGCCGATTGGAGGGTATGCTCGAGGTTCGTAACCCATCATCAAGGAGAATGGGGTTTGTTTAGTGACCGAGTGAGTGGCGGAATTATGAGCGAATTCGGCCATAGGGAGTAAATCATGCCACTTAGCAGGATTTCCATCACAAAATATCCGAAGATAAGTCTCTAATTCTTGATTTACGCATTCGGTTTCTCCATCAGTTTGTGGATGATAAGCGGTGGATAGGGCGAGGTCGTATTTCAGTAGTCGTGCCAGTTCTCGAGCAAAGGCTGAGGCAAATTGCAGGCCTCTATCTGAAATGCATCGATCATGCAGTCCAAACCTAGGAAAAATGTGTTTGAAAAAGAGGGCTGCTACTCCTGCGGCGTCGATCGTTTTGTGACAAGGGAGGAAAATTACCCCCTTTGTAAGCCCATGGTCGACCACGACCAAAACAGAGTCAAATCCAGCCAATATGGGAAGACCAGTGATCAAATCCATAGAAATATTCTGAAAGGGGCGGGTGGATTCCATTGTATTGGGAATCGCCGGCGGTGTTGTGGGATGAGTATTAACCTTGTGTGATTGACAAACTGCGCATCCCTTGATAAACCGGCGAACAAAGGTTGACAGGCCGGGCCACCAATAGTCCCATTGGAGGAGGGAAAGAGTTCTGAAATATCCGCCGTGTCCCCCTGTGTCAGATTTGTGGATTTCTGTGACCAACTTATGCCGTTGCGATTCAGGAATAAAGAGACGTCCCTTGTAATATAACATTTCGTCCAACCATCGCCAATCCTCAGGGGAGGCACGAGGAAAAAGGGAGGATCCCTTTTCTAGAGCTGAGATCGCTTCTAAGGCTATCGGATCTTCTTTGGTGGATTGAACGATCTTTTCGCGGAGATCAAGATCTATGAGGTTGATGAATAGGTCTTCAGGTAGTAGTACTACGTCCTGGTTGTCGGTGGTGGTGTCCAAGTCGTCTTTTCTGGAGAGAGCATTGGCTGGTCCCATCTGTGATCCGGGGAGATTTTGATATCGGATATCGAAGTCTTGGAGGAATAACATCCATCGGGCTTGTCGTCTAGACAATTTATGGGGTTGTTTGAAATATGCCAAATTCTTGTGATCAGTTTGGACCGTCACCTGATGTTCTGTTCCAGATAGATAATGTCTCCACTCTTCTAGGGCTCGTATGACTGCCAATAGTTCCTGGTCGTAGATATTGTAGTTTCGTTCTTCCGGGGAGAAGGTTCGAGAGAAATAAGCACATGGGTGAAGATCTCCGTTTCCGTTGGCTTGCATAAGGACCGCTCCACAAGCGGTGAGAGAGGCATCCGTCATGACTGTGAATGGTTTTGTGGAGTCAGGCATTCTTAATACCGGTTTCGAGAGGAAAGCTTTCTGGAGTGTCTGGAAAGCTTTCTCGCATTCCTTGGTCCAATCCCAGGTTACCCCTTTCTTAGTTAGCTCATGTAGGGGTCGACATATTCCTGAGAAGTCGGGGATGAATTTCCTGTAGAAGTTACAGAATCCGATAAATGATCGGATTTGTTTGACAGAAGTGGGGTTTTTCCAATCCTTGATTGCTTTGAGTTTTCTGGGGTCAAGGGTGATTTCTCCTGGTCAAACTATCATACCAAGATAGTTGACTTCCGTGACGTTGAAGGAGCATTTACTTAGCTTGAGGAATAGATCATTTTCCATCATCTGTTGAAGAACTTGGCGAGTTCTTTCTGTATGCTTCGTAGGGTCGTTAGAGGCGATGATGAGGTCATCCATGTATATGATCAGCCATCCCTTGGCGATCATATCAGCAAATACATGATTCATCAGCACTTGGAACGTAGCTGGTGAATTGCTTTGCCCAAAGAACATGACTGTTGGTTCAAAGAGTCCTACTGGGGTGATGAAGGCGGCTTTCCATCGATCTTCCGGGGTGATTAGCACGTTGTTGTATCCCCATCGGATATCCATCTTGGTGAAGATTATAGTGTCCTTGAGTTGGTCTACTAGTTCCGAAATACGAGGTAAGGGGTAAGCATTCTTGATTGTGTGTTGATTGAGATATCGGTAATCCTGGCAAGGTCGGAGTCTGCCATCTTTCTTCGGTACGAAGAAAAAGGGAGAGGCTTGTGGGGATTGAGACGGGACAATCGTTCCTTTCTTGAGGTTTTCTTCAACAAACGTTTTGCATGCTTCCAATTCCTTAGGGTTAAGCAGATACACTTTCGCTACTCTGGGAACAAAGGTAGGGGCGAGGTCAATATGATGATCGTATTTTCGAGATGGAGGAAGCTTCCCGAGTGGAGGTTCTTCAAAGACCTTCCTGAATTCTTCAAATTCAGGCGGTAGAACTGTTTCTTCCTTAGTTTTCTGTTGTTCCTGAGCAATCTCTGTGGATCTAGTGATCTTTTGGATCCATTCTGTCTTGATGTGCTCATCGGGGTCGATCTTTAGATATCGGAGTAATTGATCTTGTTCCTCCAAATTCTTTTGTTGAGAGAGAGGATCAACAACTTCTGGTAGTCGAATTTCTCCTTTGGCCCAATCGATTTCCGGGTTAACCATTCGTAGCCAGGTCATTCCTAGAATGATGTCTTCCTTTCCACAATTGATGACGAGGAAATCCTGTTTTTCCAGAAGGAGATTTCCTAAGGTAAGGGAGAGAGTGACTTTCCTTCATATATGTCCATTGCTATTTTCCGTTCCATCAGCATTCGAGGCTTTGATGGGGGATCTCAGCTTGGTGGTGGTCCATCCTATTCGTTCTACTAGTTTTCGATTTATGAAGTTGTTGCTTGCTCCACTGTCCACTAGGGAGGAAACCTCGGCGTTCCTATTAGTTCCTTCTTCTTGTAATAAGGTCGAGAGTCTGATTGCTCGATCTGAGGTTGGTGGTAGAGGTACGACTGCTATTCTTTCTTCCATTGAAGGGTTGGTTTCAGAATGGGTCTCCAGAGTCTTTAGGGTGTCTTTGATAGTTATCCCTTTTCTTTGTAATAGCTCCCTCATTCGTTTATCTAAAGCGACTTCGTCTTCTGATTGAATTGATTTACGATCAGGGACTCGCCTGGGGCTGGATTGTCTTTTCCTAGGATGATATTTGGTATGACATCCCCTTCGGTGACAGATGAAACATCGGTTGTTTCTTCGGTGTTCTGTCCATTGCTGGGAAGACAGTCGGATTACGTTGATGTTGACGTCTACGTCCATTGCATTGGGATCAAGTTTCTGGGTTTCAGGTTCTTCCTGTATCCATTCGTCTGGTTCGGGTTTGAATGGTTGTTTTCGTAACTGTTGCGTCCTAGTTCTAATTTGGTCGAACTGAGCAGCTTTCTTTATCCATTTATTCCATGTATCTGGTGGCGGATCTACCGCAGTCATGAGGTTGACCAGTTGAGTATCGACGGCTGTCCTAAGTAGGTCAATCAAGATTTCGTGTTGTTGGCCCATACTTGCCGTGGAGGCAAGGAGTTCAAATTGAATTCAGAAAGTTGAAAATGACTTCCTTCCCTGTTTCAAAGCGTAAAGTTGTGATCTCGCATCTGCCTGAGAATCACCTGGGGCGAATACATTGAAGAATCCTTCTTCAAGTTCTTTTAGAAGCACATTCATTTGCTTTCTGCTGGCTACCGCATCTTGTAGGTTTTGATACCATCCTTCGGCAAAGATTGCGGCCATCCCTTCTGTCATGTTATTGAGGATAATGACTACTTGCGCTAACTCATTGTAAACCTCTCGGTTGATTGAAAGGTAAGCTTTCATGGTGCCAAACCATTGTTTAGCATCTGAGGCAATTCCACTGAACGGGCCAGGGTTTCCAGCTCGGATTTCCTGGGGTTCCTTGGGTTCCACGATTGTCAATGCTACTGGGGTTGGCAAGGCGGGGATAGGAGCGGGTAGTGCAAGCGGGATGGGTGGAGGAGGGAGTACTGGTTGTACCAAAATGCTTGAAAGGCCTGGAATAGATGGTGGTCTTTCCTGAGGGATCTCGACTGGTGGTTGGATTAAGGCCTGAGTGGGGAACGTTATAGGTGTCGGTTCCTCCGGTTGAGTCGTTTCAGGGGAGATGATCTAGACTGTTATTTCTGGATAAGCGACGGGCGTTGGTGGTGGAGCGTCAGGTAAAGGTAGCGGTCTCCTGGGTGGAGGATATGGGGTTGTCCCAAAAGCGGTTGGTGGAGCACTTGTAGCTCCTGAGATTCTTCCAGAATGTGGCAGTAGACTGGGCATTTCTCTAATGGCAGATCGTACTGACAATGGCCTAGGTGATCCATGGGTGGATGAGGTAGTGACTATCGGTGCTCCTCCTATTCCTGGGGTCCCAACTCGTGGGGAACTATGTCCTGTTATAGTTCTGATACTGCTGGGTCGAGGGGATTCTGTTCTTGTTGTTCCTGGTACTCGAGGTGGTCTGGTAGACATTCCTAACATCATTGGAGGTAATAGCACTTGCCAAAACTCCTGGGTCTCTTGTTCTTCTTGTGAAGACGGCGACGCGTCATTCTCTTCTTGAGAACTTTCCTCTTGAAGACTTCCTTCCTGTTCCGACGAGGAAGCGGGTACTCAATAACTTCTACCACTCCTGGGTGAAGTTCTGGTTCTAGATCGTCCACGGTCTTCTTCGACAGGCGGAGGTGTGGATCGTTGTGGGGGTTGTTCTTCATCCCTAGAGGAAGATCCCCAATCCCAAAAGCTAGACATGCTTACGTACTATCTTCCCTATCCGTTGTGGAGTAAAGATAGATTTGATCGCAAGCGTTCTGATAGTGGTGGCAATGACCGATAATCCTAGTCTTCCCAGGAAGACGCTAATAACTGGGGTGGTGTTGGCTAGGGTCCTTCTGCTAAAAAGCAGGGACAAGAAGAGAGCTAGTTCTTTTGTTACACTTGCGTGGAGTTATCCAGCAAGGTCAGAGGTTCGACTTTTAAGTCCAGAACCAATGAAAGCAACTAGTCGAGCGCACACTCAAAGTGTAGTGCGAAGACACACGAGGAGGATCTCTCTTACTGCGACGAGCAGTCTCGAGGAGGCCAGACAACTACACGTAGATTGCATAGAACTAGCTAGGGAACACGATACGAACTGGGGTCAATTATATAGTACAAGGATAGGCTGTGCGTACAGCCCGCGATGAGTCAGGATGAGTTGTGGGTAGCTAGGGTGACTGATGTATCAATGCGCAGCATCAATGATGGATCAAGGGATCAAAAGATGGTGGCTGCGGGGCTATGCGTGGTTACCATCACAGTGAGATGGTAAAGGTGTGATGATGCGAAGAGGTGAAATGGGTATAGGCTTCCAATGCTAGTGTCTTGGCTAAGCGAAGAGGATCCTAAGGGCTCGTCGGTAGCCGTCATGGTCGAGATTGAGAATGAAGGGACTTAACAAAGGGGAAGAAAAGGAAAAACTGTAACAGTTATACTTCCTAGACGGGGGAAGTTTACCTAACAGGGGTTCTTCAAACACTCGCCAGAATTCCTCAAATTCTGGAGGAAGGATGGTTTCCTTTTTGTTGACCATCTCAGCCTGGGTGATCTTGGTGGAGTGAGTTATCTTCCAAATCATTTCTTGGTCAATATGGGTGCTTGGGTCAGCTGACAAATATTGCAAGAGATACTGCTGTTCGATGTGATCTTGTGAATGTGATATTGGGTCAATCAATTTAGGGATGGTGATCTCACCTTTGGCCCAATCAATCTCAGGGTTTACCAGTCTCAACCAGAACATTCCTAGGATTACGTCTTCTTCTCCACAGTTGATAATAAGGAAGTTCTGGTTTTCCAAGAGTAACAATTTGATGGTTAGGGAAAGGGTTACTTTCCTTCATATCATTCTATTTTTGTTTAGGGTTCCATCCACATTTGTAGCTTTGATGGGTATCCTCAGCTTTTGGGTTGTCCACCCCATTCTTTCTACCAGCTTTCGGTTTATGAAACAATTGCTGGCTCCACTGTCGACTAAAGAGGATACTTCAGCATTTAGTCCAGTGCTATTTTCACATAGCAAGATAGGAAGTCAGATTGCCCGATCAGCAATTTTAGAGATGATAACTGGGGCTGCTCTTTCTTTGATTAGATTTGTTTTCAAGTTAGCCCATCCTATTGCGGTTTTCCTGGTCCAAGTGTTTGATGTCTTTGCTGGAGATTCTTCTTTGTTTGGACAAATAAGGTGAAGGACCTCCAAAGCATCTTCCAGGGAGATGTTTAATTCTCTCATTACTCAAGTTACTGGGTTGTCTGTTTTGGTTGTCCAAGTATCAAGGTTCTCATGAACAGAAGGCAAGACTTGCCTATTGCTTTGTCATGTTCCTTTTCTAAGGAATCAATTTACTCATTCTTTCGTAGAACATCCTATTTGTCAAAGAAAACATTTCTTGTTTCCTTGTCTTCGGATTTCCTCTGGTGATGTTGTTATGACATCAACATCCATGTCATCAGTGTCCACATTCATGGCATCCAGATCTCCATTGTCAGGGGTTCTTGATTCACTATAATCATTAGGATCAGGTTGGTTTGCTCATAGTTGTCTTGTGCAAGTCTGGATAAGGTCAAATTGGACTGCCTTTTCCATCCATTTTTTCCAGGGGTTAGGTGGTGGATCTACTGCTGTCATCAGGTTTGTGATATCAAAATGGACAGCAATCCTAAGGAGGTCAATGAGTAGAACATCTTGCTGGCTCATACTGGCATTAGCGACTAGGAGCTCAAATTGAGCACAGAAAGTGGGGAATGTTCCCTGGCCTTGTTGTAAGGCATAAAGCTTGCTGCAGGCATCTGCCTGGGCATCTCCTGGAGAGAAGGTGACAAAGAAATCATTTTCTAAGTCTTTGAAAGAAAGTTGAATCCATCTGGAGGATTTGACCATGTTGTCAATCTTCTGGTACCATCCTTCAGTGAAGGTGGCAGTGAGTCCCATTTTCAGGTTGTTGAGGACAATTATGATCTGTGCCAGCTCATCATAAATTTCATAGTTTATTACAAAGTAAGCTTTCATAGCGTGAAACCACCGTTTAGCATCTTCTGGTTGAAACACCTTCAAACCCACAATGCAGTTCACCCTCAGCTACAAAGAGCTCCAGCTCATCTTTTTCTGCACTCTCACAGTGCTATTTCTTTATTATTTGCACCACCTAGCCCTTTCTCAGAGATTCTGGTCCCTCCAGGTTCATTCCTTCAGCTACCCAGGGGAGCTAGTGTCCATTCAGCTGGGTGACACCTGTGCAGCAGGGCCAGAGACATAGTGGGTGGGGCACTGTCAATCCCTCTTGGGACCTTCTTTTGAACACTCCGACTAATTCTGTTTCCTAGTCTGAGGAATAGGGAGTGGCCAGAGTCAGGGATCATGGTGACCGAGGAGGTGGTGGTGGAGGTTCAGGGGGCGGTCATGGAGGCTCTGCAGTGGCCAGGGGAGAATGGGGAGCTTATCATAGGTCCCATAGTGCTTGAGGATCCAGCTCGAGCATTTTTTGTTTCTTCTTTACTTCAGAGTGGGTGGGGGCAGCAAGTGGTGCCAGAGGAGGTCATAGAGGATGAGGGAGTGGCATGGTAGTCATCAGGGAAGGAGGCAGAGGAGTAGATCTAGATCCTAGTGATCTTAGATAAATTTCTTGGACACATAGGGATGAGGGGAGGGGTTTTCTTCTAATCAAACTTCTTGATCATCAAAGAGGTGTGATTTGTGAAACATCAAGAGTGTGATTACATCATCAGGCACCAGAAGTGTCAGAGTGGTGAGGTATCAGCAAGGCATGTGGTCATCACAGAGGCCATGAGGTAGCAGGCTGTTCCTGCTTCTTCTGCAATGAATCTGAGATCTAAGATCCATCAGATTGCTTCTTCAATCATGATCAGTTATGGTTAGCCCTTCTTATGGCTCTGATCCTCCTGGGTACAGCCCTTGGCTGACTAAGTCCAGGCACCCATCCCATGCTTCTTCAATTGTCAGATCATCATTCTTTATCCAGCAAAGATAGTAAAATAGAGTGGATTAAGAGACAGTGTACACTTCTTATCAGGGTTCAAGCATGAGGGTGGCTTCTGAACCTCCTTAAAGGCCTTGGCAGGCCTCTTAAAGGCGATCTGAATGGGTGTGCAGGGGGTAAAGGCAGCATTCTTAAATAATTCCTCCTGCTATCACTTCTGGAAAAATTTGTTAATACCAGCATTCATGATTTGACATCTGACCATTCTGGGTTTCTTCCACATCTATGGTCTCTTCTGCCAAGGGGGCAACATTTTGCCAGGCTTGGTTATGACAGTCAAGTTCAAGTGAAACACCTTCAAACCCACAATAAACTGCAGGTGAAGCGAGAAGTGACTTGGAGGAGGGCCATAGCCCAAAGGAAGGGAGAAGACCAAGTGAACTTGACTGGGGAGCCAGCCAGAGGTTCCTTGGGTATATATACACTTCTATTGTATGTACATGTTGTAGTCGTATCTAGCAATCTACAGTGAGGAGTCCACATGTATCTACATGCATTAACCATAAGGCATCAGAATGGAAGTGTACATAGCCATGAATATAAGGCATCAGCAAGGCATGAATAATCATAGGGGGAATTGTGGTTGGATTGTGAAAGAGGTCATAGCCTTATAATCTAATCATAAGAGTGTCAGATGTGATAAGATAAGATAAGATGAGAGAAATCAAAGTTTCAAAATATCGTCCTGTAACACTGGTTTTCCATTGAAGGGGCCTAGATTTCCAGCATGAATTTCAGATTCTTCTTGGGGGAAGACGGAGGGTGCTATTACAGTAGTGGGGGCAGATAAAGGAGCTGGGATGAGAAACATAGGGTTAAAGTGGGAGGTAGGTATGGGAATGGATGGGAACTCAGCAAGGGCAATATGACTGTGAAGGTCTTCTTCCATAGGTTGATCCAATGGAGGATGTTCCATCCGGATGGGTTCCAGAAGAGACAGGATGATGACAGATGTTCAGGTGGGGGACTCTATTCTTGCTATCTCAGGGCAGTGTGGTTGTGCCGTGCTTGCTGATTCTTGTGATCCAGCAGATCTTGCAGCGTGCTCCTGGCTTTCCATAGAAGATCTGATGATTCTTCTGGCCAGCGATTGTGGGGATGATGTAATTCCCATTTTGTGTCGGACAGTGGGTTTTTCCCATGCATCAGGTATTGACTGCAGACTGGACAGTGGAGCAGCAGGTTCACAGGTTGGTCCATGTATCCTTCTGCAGCTGCTAGATGTTGATAGCTCCCTTCCTGGGAGGTGAGGTGGTCTGGTAGACATTCCAAATATGATCGGTGGTAGAGGGACTTGCCAGGTACCCTCTCGCTCAGCTGGTTGACTTCAAGTTCATTGTTGCAGTGACAACTCTTCTTCATCCATAGATGTCTCTGGGTTGGTTCCTTTGGGTTCCCACATGTCGACGATTACTAGGTGAGCCTAGATTGACAGGATAGGACTACATATAAGGTGATAGTGGTGATTATGGTATCTACCAATCCTAGAATGGTAGTGGCAGCTAGAATGAAGGCAAGGACTAGCAGGTTCAACCTTCTTCCTGAAGATGACTTTGTGATTTTTGACTAGCGTCCTTCTGCTGAAAAGCAGGGATGAGAATAGAGCTAGTTCTTTTGTTATGCTTGCATGGAGTTATCCAGCAAGTCAAGAGTTCGGATGATAAATCTGTTCTCAAACAAAGATACTAGTTGAGTGCACACTCTGAGGTGTAGTGTGAAGACACAAGAGGATCTCACTAACTGCAACTGGCAGTCTCATGGAGGCCAGGAAACTACACATAGATTGTGTAGAACTAGCTGGGGAGCTAGAATACAAAGTGGGTCAAACTATATAGTACAAGGATAGGCTGTGCACATAGCCATGATGAGCCAGAATGAGTCATAGGTAACTAAGGTGATTGATGTTACAATCTTCACCCTTTCGTCCACTTTATTTCTTCTTTCCATCAAGTCACTTCACTATGCCAGCCCCTATGGGCTATTCTCCCCAGCCTTTACTCATTTCCTCTTTGTCTTCGGCCCATCCTCCCTTTCCATTCTTATCCTTTTGGATCTCACTGCTTAGTTACCGTTCTTGTACCTTGATGGTACCTTTCTCCTTTGT
>JBBPTT010001369.1:0-10854 GCA_038094175.1 Boletellus aff. lepidospora | reverse complement strand
GAAAATGTTTAGGGAGGAATAATTGAAGCCTTCCTCGAGTGCTTGCCTTTAGATCTCGAGTGTAACAGCCCCCTAGGCTTGGAGGAAGAGGGAATAGGTCTGGGACGATAGCCTGGGATAGGAAGTCCATCCAGGCGATCGACCTTGAGAGAAGGTTCCACCTTCCGTTCTCCTCCTGCTTGTACTCCAAATGATCTCTTAGCCAGTCTTTGTCTGTCCTCCTTGGCATAGAGAGTGGCGAGCTTGTTGTTAAGCTCATCAATATTCTTAAAAAGACAAAGATTAGTCTCTTTAGTTCTCTTCAACTCCCTTTTGGTTTGCTCCAACTTGGCTCGCAGACTGTCCCTTTCAAGAGCTGTTTGAAGGCCATTAGCCTTCTCAACCTCTAACTCGTCCTTCAGGTCGTCCCTTTCATGACCTATTAGAAGGCCATCCTCCTTCTCAGCCTCATATCTCTCCTTCCACTCTTCTGCTTGCTGTTCCGCACTCATCCTGTCCCCATTTGCAATGGAGACCATCCTCTGCTCCCAGCGAATGATGTCGTCCATCTCCTGGCACATCCTTTCTGCAAAGAACAACATTGCATCTTTCTCCTCTATATCTTTATCCTTTTGAGCACTCTCATATTTCAGTGCTTCGATTTCCACTCCCATCCTACCTATCATTCGGTATGGGAGGTCGAGGATTGGATCCTCGAAGTCAATCTCTCCTTCTGGAGGAGGTAGGGATGGAGAAGGAAGGGGAAGAGGAGTGATGGAATCGAGGAGTCTGGTGGAGGGCGGAGGATCCTGGGATAGACCCATCTGAGTGAGGTAGGGCGTTGTAGTAGGCAAGGAGGTGTTCATGATGAGTTTCTTCTCCAAGAACAGTGAGGTGAAGGAGGGAATCTAGGGTTGAATCTAAAGCAGTTTCGACTTCAGTGGGAAGCGAAGGAGAATAGGGAGGAGCAGGTGTACCAATGAGATCCTCAGGTGCTCTCTCTAGGTGTATAGGTCCTAGATCCTGGTTGGTACGAGTTTGGACTCCTTGGTTCCTATTTAATCTTCTTAGTCTATTATCTCCAGAGTGGTGAGAATGAATCTCACTCTGGGTTTGGTTTCTCTGGTGTTGGTGGGGAACCGAACAACCAGGTGATCTCTGTAGACTGAAGGGTCTCTGGTTGGGAATGGGACTAACCCTGTGACCAATGCGACCAGTTAGTTCCCACTCATATGAGGTACGACCACTGGTAACTTCCAGTTGGATCGATGGACCGATGGTTAAGTATCGCATAAAAGAGACAAAAAGGGTAGCCATTAGTCCCATAAAAGAGACCAGAACCAGCGATGCTGAGCCACAATAAAGGGCCAGCAATAAGCTCCAAAAGAAGGAGCACAGGAGCACTGCAAGAGCAGTCTCTGTCTCGACATGCAGGGATGGAAACATCAGGAGCGACGATATCCAGTCCAGGCAGGGCTCATAACCTTTTGAAGGGGCAGCAGGACCTCTTCAAAGAAGGGGCAGACCGAGGGACAGCGAGGGGAATGGAACCCAACAAGTGTGAGACTCACTTGTTTATTCTGAGAACAGAGATGCGACCAAGCGAGCACTTGGATAGGTGCTGGTGTGGTGATGGTGTGAGCAAAGGGATATGCTCAAGAGAGAGAGGAGACTCTTCTGTTATTCAAGGGAAAAATCCCAAGGACTAAATAGATACAGAAGGTAAGGTTAAAGCGGAGCTTTAGCAGTCTGCAGCAATGAGGAACAAAGGCCATTGGCCTGAATGTCAAACGTGTGTGAAAGATGTGTGAAACACACGTTCGACTTGTATGTAACGCCTATATCCATAAGCAGAACAATAGAAGGTTCTAGAAAGGAACCTAGAACGATTGGACTTTATGAGTCCGGTCCTCTAAGTATTTAATCATGAGCAGCGCAAATAGAAAAGATAAGTAAAACTAAATAATAATTTCAACATATAGAACGTTGTGGAAAGGAATAGGTAAGCTGCAACTATCAAAGCACAGCAGGTACCAGGTCCAATTGGTAACTAAGGGAAGTAATCTGATATGACTCAGATGACACAGGAAAGGGAGCCAAAAATAAACAAGAAGTGATCAAAGTGCTCAGAAAAGGTAAGGGGGGTGGCGCGATGGAGGGAAAGAATAGAAACAAGGAAGATATGAGGAGCCAAGGAGAGAATCGTAACAAGGTGGACTCGAAGTTTGAGGTGAGTTTATCAAAGGTTTTCTCGGTCGAGGGGACGTTCTTATCAGCCATTTGATCATACCACATTTCCGAGAAGGACATGCCACGTCCTTTGCTCATTTGATTAAGGGTGGTCATGATCTTGGCCTCATCGGAGGAGTACTGAGTGGGGTTAATTTGGAAGTAGGCCTTCATGGCCTTGATCCATTGGATGGATTCACTGGGTTCCCCAGAGAAGTCGAGGGGGAGGGCAGCCTTGAGTTCGGGTTGAGTGGTTGCCATGGGTGTCGAGGGGGGTGCTGAAGCAACTGAGTGTACGGGGGGTGCAGGGAGAGTGAGAACTGGTGCTGGAGGAGTAACTACGAGTGTTGGGGTGTGGGGCCTGGGTGAAGGAGGGCCTAGGCTCGGCTGGGGGAGTGCAGGGGACTGGGTGAGCTGCAGATGAACTGGATTGGTCGAGGACGACCCTGTGATTCTCCTTGGTGAAGGAGCTGAGGACTGAGAGGCTAGGGATGCGAAGGGGTTAGTCCAGGGGGGAGTGGGTGAGGGGTTCTGAGGGGTGTCCTCCAGTTCAGAGTCCGAGGGCGGTCTGAGGTTCCTACAGGAGTGAGACGTTGTGCTGGGGTGGCCCTGCTCCTAGAGAGGAGGGGCGAGGGAGACTCTTGTTCTTTTGTTACGCCAAATGCACTCTCATGTTGTTCTAGCAACCTGCAGCAGGGTGGACTCTCACGAAGAGGTCTACAGCGTCCTGACTGCCTAGGAGAACAAGTGGTGGGCTAGATCCAAAAGGATCAAGGGTTTGAGACTCAAGGGGAACTGAGGGACTTAGGAGCGACACAAGACTGCGTAGTATTGCGCAGAACAAGAGTGGGGAAGTACATGAGAGCTAAGGGTATATATAGACATAGATGAGTCAGCATCGAAGTCTATGGAACTTGGTGGAAGGATGAAGTAAGCTGCTACTATCAAAGCGCAGTAGGCACCAGGTATGACTGGTAACTAAGGGAAATAATCCGATATGACTTGGATGACACAGGAAAAGGGACCGAAGATAAACAGGAAATGATCAAAGTGCTCGGAAAAGATGAGAGGACCAGCACAATGAAGAGAAAGAATAGATACGAGGAAGATACGAGGAGCTAAGGAGAAAATCGTAACATGGTGGACATCCTGGCAGTGTTCCCACATGAAGTGGCAGATGTCCGGGTTGTCAGGCATGGTTTCATAAGTGCCATTAGTTGTCTTGTAGCATGTGTGGGGGCCAAGGACATTAATATCGTCCTGGAAATTTGGTGTGACGTCGATTTCATCCTGTAATATAAAGGCAACATTGTTCTGAAAAATGGCAGGTGAGTCGGTCCAGCCCATGGGGAGTGAAGTGAGACAGAAGGTGCCCAATGGTGTCTGAAACGTGGTGATGTCGTGTGACTCAGTCGCTAGCGCATGATGGTCAAACCCAACAAATAAGTCCATCATTGAGTAGATGGAGTGCCCAGCTGACTGCTCGGCGAAGAAGTCAACATATGGGAGCATAGCTGCATCCTTGACCGTGACTGTGTTGAGTGGCTGTAAGTCGTGTACGATCCAAATTGAGCCATTCTTCTTAGCGACACAGAACCACTTGGACTGGTATGAACTGTTGGACAGCTCATATACTCCTGATGCAATCTTGGATTTGATGAGCTGGATGACTTCGTCACGAATTCCAGGTGGGATGGGCAGCTGATGGTGCACCCAAGGAGTGTGCTCAATGGTGGGAATGATGACAGGGGGAAAATAGTCATCCCGGAACTGGCCTTTTTCTGATTCGTCCCAGGCTAATCCTGACTTGTTGATGCAAAGTATGTGGGCAGCGAGCTTTCGTTCTTCTGGCCATAGGAATGAGTTCTTGAAAATGCCCAGAGTGTCCATGCATTCTTGAGATAGGCGGAGTCCGGGAGAGAATATTGGGGGTTTGGTTGGCAGGACAGGAAGGGAGGCAAGGGGATTGCTGGGGAAGCGATGGATGATGCGGGCATGCTGAGGCATGGTTGTGGCGACGGGTTTGACACGGTTGGTGACCTTCTTGTAAATGAGGGCATGTCTAATGGGGTCGAGCGAGAATGTGCTGTGAAGCTGGAGCTCCGAGAGGGGGGTCGAGGAGAGGGAGGATGTTGGTGTTGGTGCTGTGAGCATGAAGGAGTCATGGGGACCCTGCTGTGGGGGAGGGCGCATGATGGTTGAGATGGTGCAGCATTCAGATGGGCGGAGGGGATTGTGGATGGTGACCAGGACGCCATTTTCGGTCTCCTGTTTCTGCAAGCGGACTAGATGCTGCCAGGGGTGACCGAGCAGTAGTTGGAATGGGGCGTTAGGAATGACATACGCATGAGCCCATGTCTTGATGCTGTCGACGTTAATTTCCAACATTTCAACACACCCATTCATCGCTTGCGTGCCTCCATTAGCAGTTTGCATGGTTGTTTTTGTGTGCTCATTGATGGGCACACCTGATTTGCGCCATACATCTTCTCAGATGACAACAATTTCGGACCCATCGTCGAGCAGGCCGTATTCTTGGTGAATGCCATTAAGTAGGACCGGCAGCTCCCGCAGCAGAGTGGAGTGTTTGATTTGTAGTGGAGGGATGGGGGACTGATCAACGGCGAGAGTGGTCACAGTGCTTGGGATGCGATGTGTTTTGCAGTACTTGACTGCTTCTTTTCGTAAGTCCGGACTGATGGCAAAAAGGTCAGCAATGGTGACGCTCGGCATGGGGCAAGATAGAATGCTTTGGTAGATTCGGTTTGCTGCTTCTGACGACGCAGCCTTGGATTCATAGGTGAAGGCGGGTGGAGGCTTTGAGGCTGCCAACAGGGGTGGTGTCATTCGTTGCTCCATGTCATTTGAGGCTGTGACCTGGTAGGTCTTGGACCGTGTGATGGCATTGGAGTCCACCTCCTTGGTGACTTCATCTGTGATAAGGGCATGGTTGTCAACATGTGGCTCACAGTGGAATAAGTAGGAGGACTCATCAGTGGTGAGCATATTTGCGGCCTTGAGATGCGGTGGGTCGTTGCATTGGAACTCTGGAGTGGCCGACACTGGTGCTGGTCCAGGCATCATGGGCTTTGTGTAATGCTCTTCTATGGTGGTCTGCAGGTTCCCTGTGGTGGGGTGGCACTGAATGCGGGAGCTGTCAGGAAAGGTCAGATACCTGTTGGTCCAGATAATGCGGCTTTGCTGTATCAGCACGTCAGTAGTTGGGCAGTCCTGTAGCATGTGTGGGCCTCCACACATATAGCATACGAGTGCTGCAAGGGCAGTGAGATGTGGTTGTGGCGATGGCAAGGATTGTTGTGCCTTGAGTTGGCGAGCTGACGGTGGTGCCCATGCCTGAGCTGTGGCCAGCACTAGACATGCAAGACGAGTATATAATGCTGAATATGACGTGTCAGTAATGTCCAGAGAATGCATTTTACGTGCTATATTCTCTACTTCGTCGATGCACGCTGTTTCTGGGTCGAATGTTGCGTGCCGGGTGCAAACGTCTCTTGGAGCATTCTTGGTTCGGATTTCTTTGTTGTTGTCCGAGTCCAGAGCGAGGAGGTGTCCCTGCTGCGAAGCTATCTTGGCATGTTGGTTCGATGTTGATGATGGCCCACCCTTGAGAGCCCTGAGTTGAGCAGTGATGTGGTCGTTAGTTTCTGTATCAAAGGCATCATCAGAAAGGACAAAGCGTCCAGCCATGAGGACTTTCTCGTAGTCCATCAGCTTGTTATGCAAGTAGTCCGGGTTTTTGAGCTCGAGGCGGCAGTCGATAGAGCGACGGACAGGCAAGGGTAACGCTTGCCAGAAGTAGCGGTCACGATCATGGTTGGATATTTTTTTGTTATTGACTAGCTATTCGGCTACTGGGCAAAACCTGCGATAGAATTGTAACAATTCAGTTTCGGTAGATATGTCGTCATTACTGGACGATGCTGCAATCGATTCCAGGTCACGATGAGTGTACCTGATGCCTTTCTCGGCACCTGGGTACTGGGCCAGTATATTTTTCTTGAGGACATCGTAGTCCTTACTTTCATAGCCAGTGAGAGTGACCCAGAATCATTTGGTCTCTTGGTTCACATATCGGATAACGGCTCTGCACTTCTCAGCGTCCATGAGCAAACATGAGTCTGCTAAATCCTCGAAGTACTCGAAGAACTCTAGGAGCTCCAATGTCTTGTTATTGAATGTTGGTGCTCTATTTGAAGTGGGAGCAGGCATGGCTGTGATACCCTTGTGAGTGCCGTGCAACATGGCAGGTGGTGGCTGAGCAGAGGGTGGCTGTAGAACGGTTGGCAGCGGTGAGACAACAGGCAGTGTCGGAATGGCTGATGGCAGGGTTGTGATAGGCTGCTGGCATGCAGGTGTCGGTGGGGCTGATGGGCTTCGAGGTGTGTCCGGGAGAAGTGATGATAGTGACAGTACTGGTGATCTGAACTGAGATTCTGCAAGTGGTGTGGGCGATGGCATGAAGTGTGCTGGAACAAGACAAGGGGTTATGTAATGGATTGGAGTGAACAGGAGGTTCTGTATGGGTGGGACTGTATGGTTGGGGTTTCTTGGTGATGGTGAAGCGGTTTCGACGTCTAACAGGACCAGTCCAGACTCAAAGGCTCCTGGCAGGTTCGGTGTTGCTGGTTCTATGATGGCGCTTTGAGCTCGTCTAGCGGCTGCCCTGGTCGTCAACGGAGGTTGTGAGATCGTACGATCTCGTCAGCGATAAGGCACAGTGGGTGGGGTGTGGAGGTTAGAGTTAGCACAGGGAATGGTGAAGAAATGGAGGGGGCTTAGTGGTTAATCCCCTCGCAGTGGGCTCCAATGTGTAGTGGACTGACGTGGACTGCCAGTGCAATAGCGAGTTCGAAGGGGACTGTGTGACTAAGCCATGAAGGTGGTGAGGGCGATAAGTGAGTCCAGATTCCAGTCATGGACTCAAGCGCGAGGTCAGTGCTGACAAAGACACGGGCAGACTCGTTGTTGCTCATTGTCGATGGCGTTTAGCAGGGACAAAGTGAGATGAAAACCCAACTGAGGGGATCTGATTCCTGGATACATGGGTGCATTCAAGTCTAAATAGGTGTGGAACGGAGCGGTATCGTAGCTACTGATCGGGGGCCGGTCCATTGCTACACTCGCATACAGAGGGAGAGACAAATAGAAATATCGCATGTTCGCTAGTAAGGGACAACAAGACAAAGTGATATGCCGATGTGATAGCGATGCCCCTTGACGAGGTTTCCGCGTGCATGCGCAGTGTAGTCCTTACAGGGCTAACCTCTCACTGGTGCAAGACAGAATGTGCTGCCAGGCCAACAGGCATCAGTCAGAAGCCCCCTCTTATGCCCCCGGAGACCAGGTTCTCCTCGCCACCGATAATCTCCGCTTGACACAGGAATCAAAAAAGATGTCCGAGAAATGGCTAGGACCTTTCCAGATTATTAAGCTTGTTGGACCAAATGCAGCCAAGCTGAAGCTACCTAAATCTATGAAAATCCATCCTGTCGTTAACATATCTTGCATAAAACCATATTGGGAATGCCTAGACAGCCAATCCATCTCTCAGCCTGGCCTGGTCAATGTGACCGAGGACCAGGAGGACGAATACGAAGTCGATTTTATTGTGGACGCACACCCTAAAGGTCATGGATGGGAATATCTCATCCACTGGAGCAGCTACGGCGAGGACGGACACACTTGGGAACCTAAATCTAATCTCTCCAACACTCAGGCAGCCTTGGATGAATTTCATGAGAAAAACCCCAAGCTCCACCTATGTGCCAGCTTTCTCGACCGGTTTGTGGTCTACAACCCCTATGACCAACTACCCTGTGCCGTTGTTTGGCGTCATCAGCCAGGAGTCTGATGCATAGAAAGGGGGTGGTGTTACAGCACATCTTTTCACACTTATGCTATGTCCATTTTTCCTCTTATCTTATCTTATCGCACTGCATTACTTAAGCATCTAGGACACTTTACACATTTAACTCTTTACTATAGTTTCCATGACTCATCCTGTGTGTGCACAGCCTTCTTTTCATTTCCATGCTGTGCATGGCTATATGTTCTTCCATTCTATGATGTCACACCATGTGGACTCCTCATTGTCCTCCTCATGTTGATACATGCATTGTCCACACTGCCTAGCACAGCCTCATGACTCCATTCCATTGTCCTCTCATATTTAGATGTATATCGGTAGATCCGGCCAACACATGTACAAACATATGTAGTCCTATATAAACCTGAGGGACTTGGCTGGAATCCCCAGTCAAGTTCACTTGGATCTTACCACTTCTCCTCTAAACTCCTCTCTCACCTACTCACTTCGCCCTCCACTTGTGGTTGGGTTTTAGAAGTGCTTCAATAATACATCATATATTTCTTTCATATACAACAACTCTCAGGTGGGGAATGTCTGCATCAGAGCTGTGACTTAGCTAGGTTCTTCCTGCCCTTCTTTCATACTTTGTGTGCTTGCTATCTCTTATCACCAACCTTGAGGTGCTGAGTGGAGAATGAGTGTCACAAGTGACCACACTCGGACATTACCCCTGGCTTACAATCAAAGTCTTCCAACTTGGTGCCTGGCCTATCAACAGGGTTACCAGACTCCGACTCAGTGGCAACGCTCACTAATGGAAGGTATAAGAGACTATCTCCACATCATAGCACCTGACCTAATACTTACAGTCAACTTGGGCAGTTTCTGAGTTCTCCCAGCAAACAGAATAGTTCTGAGGAACAGGGGAAGCCACAACGAGTTGCAAGGCAATTATGGAGGCAAGCACGAGGATGTGATACAGAGAAGTGACTTGCATGATCATTGAATAGCACGGATGATATTTGAACACTTATCGGTCTGCTTTGTGAGAGACAAGAGTGCAAGTGAATCAATGTCCTTTGATCCCGACCTAGCACATGTTTATATCCTGGACAGGCGGGGACTGCTCGGCCAACAACAAACCTGGAAGTCAGTTGATCACTGCACAGCAGCCGATGGGGTTATGACGGTATATAGATCATGTATCGACCATTGGAAATGGCTAGCGCTGAGCATGATGGTATTATTTTCCTTGCTCAGATATTGACAAGATTTTATGGACCATAGACCCACTTGCTGGTTTCTGGATAGGTTGGAAGTCCAGATCTGCATGCAGACTGAGCATAGAGGCAGCATATCGACTATCGCGAAACACTACTGGAAGAATCATTGGTTAAGTCAGTGACTATCTCCTATTGCTGGATTTATCCAGAGAGCAGCTGATGCGTTCGCGTTGACCATCACTCCATGAACGGACATGACACTTGGACTGCTGGCAAAGTTCATCATGTCAAAGTAAGCGACTTGTCAGCAAGTTACGCTGGACGGGTCACACCACTCCGCACGTAACATTAATCGGTGCGCTCAATGGCCTCCGCTGGTGATGTGGCAGGGATACATGCCATCACTGCCAACTCCCATCTGCAGGTGAGCATGATCGCCGTTCAGGATACCGTTCTACCACAATGGTGATGTATGACAAACGGACACCGATAAGTCATCCTGGTGATGCTTTGACGGGGAGGCCGCACGCGGACGCCGTGCGGTCCTTACACATGGCTACCATCGTTCATCGAGTAGCATCGGAGTTTTGATGGGTCGCTCTAAACTTTGGTGGCCGCTTCACTGAGTCCTCGAATCAAAATTCTCAGAGGTTAGAAGACAGTACATCTTGATGCGATCAATGTCGCTACCTAGAATGGCTGCCGCATCCCTTTGTCGGGTTTACTAGTAGCCGCAGCGTAGGCGAATCAGCACGTTGGTTGCTAGAACGGAAGCTAAATAAAACATGACGAACGGGAATAGAATGGTACCTAGAACGGAAGAGCACGACGTTGGAGAAAAGGACAGTAGAACGAGGGTAAGTTATGACGGTAACCCAAAGCTGACTAAGAAAGACTTAGGCCCCTAAAGATTACGTGTCACGTCTCGCGATCGGGTATAGAAAAATCAAGTGGGTCAACCATCCTTTTGCTTCCTCGTCTTCTCTCAACGCTCACAACCTCCACTCTTTTTCTCTCTCAAAGACTCTATTATCCAAGTCGTCGAGGGGGGGCGCGCGGTTCTGTGAAGTTCTGGTGGCACTAAAATTATGAATCAGGTTAGCGACTATCTCTTATCGCTGCATCGGAGCTGCAAAATATTGATCATCGCTGCCATCGTTGATGATCGTGCCGACAGGCCGAAGTGGAAAGTTCATACTCCGATTTGACCCACTCGCGTTGGGGGCTCGTTTGCAATCAGACACCCGATCGATTCGTTTTGGGCCCTTTCTGAATGATCCATCCCCGTCGAATGACGGATGGTGCAGCAAGCACAGGATTCAAGTTCCGTGCTACCATTTATTTACAAATCTGTGCGAATTTCCGGTTGGTGCGGTGTCGCCTGCTCAGAAAGAAAAAAGTCCTTTCTCGTTCCAATACCTGACCCACGCACAGGCTTCCATCTCTCCCACTGGCCGCATGTGCGCCACGGTCTTGCTGACGCGCCGCGCCTCGACGGTGCTGAGCTCTGGAAAACCGCCCGTCTCGCCAAGGAACCCTTGGGTCTGCGCTGACTCGTCGTTGCGAGCCATGCCACGGAAAAACTGGAGCAAT
>JBBPTT010001368.1:0-10856 GCA_038094175.1 Boletellus aff. lepidospora | reverse complement strand
CGGTTACGGACATTTGGTCTCTGTGATGACGATCGACGAGTACCTGTCCCAATTTACCGAGTCGATCACAGAGGGTGCATCTCCGTTTGCTCCCCCGCCCGTCCCTACGCAAATGCTTCCGGCGGCGTCCCACTATCCGCAGGTCGATTTGTCATCCTTTCCCCAGCATATCGATTGTACCCCTGTGGCATCCTATCCTTTGCTTGTCCCCGAAAATCACTACACGGTCAACAACGCGGGGCACGACGCTTACGAGTACCCTCTGCAAACGACGTCGAACGTGCAACTTTCGCAGCCCTATCCGTTCGTTGCGCCGGACGTTGGGGTTTACCCAGAAGTCGTCGACCAAACCTACCTGTACACCACTCCTGTGGGGAACAGTCTGCCAACAACAGGGTATTACGTGTACTAGTCTTGCTCTATTCTTTTCGTCGAATTTTTTTTTATTCCTCATCATCATCGGGAACACATTTGCATCATACTCTGCACAAGGACATGGACACTACATCTCATACATTGCATTTGTTTCAGTCACAATTGAATAGGTTGTTGCATACTTATTGGTGCCTCTCACTAAAAGTCGCAAGCATCGGCCGCTGCTCTTATTCTTTGCCTGGCGTCTCACTAACAAGGCACGAGCCATGACCAGCATTCGGGTGAGCAGGTCTGGGTATCGTTCACGATGAGACCCGAAACTCTACAGAGATCTACCTGTTCCTCGTCAGATCGCGTGTAGCCAAGCATCGAAATTTGTGATCATCTTCTCTACCAAGTCCCACCCCGGCAATCGGCCCTCGATGGGCATCGAGCACATGAACAAGCCGACTCTCACGAGCCCGTCGACCATCACGCAGCCGCCGGCGATAAGCCACGCCATCATCCAGGCCCACCCCACCAGCCCACCCACTTTCCGGCCCGTCAGTTTATAAAACGTCCGCTCGGCAAGGATTCCCGGGCCCATGATCCCGAAGCCGACGACCATCCGCCAAAGCTCCGTGCGGCTGTCAAACGTGAGCACGACGGCGTGGTGGAAGAGCGCCGAGGCCAGGAAGGCGCCCACGACCCGGCCCGCACGGCCAAAGACGAGGTAGAGCGGGTACGCAGCCGTGAGGAACATGTGGCGCAGCCACTGCTGCCACCTGCGGCTCCAAAAGTCGGTGAGCGACGTCGCATACCAAGGGCTGTCGAACGCGGGCGGCCACTGAGCAGGGTCTTGACGGAAAAGAACGATGCCGAAGACCGTGAGGAGGTCGTATTGCATCTGTAGGCCAGCGTAGACTGTAAAGGCGCCAAGGGTCGAGATGATGCTCGCTCGGAGGTATCGCACAAGGAAGGGGAGGGCGTCGTCGTAGATGGTATGCACTCCAGGGCTGAAGCCGGAGCCTGCAGTGAACGTGCGGATTGCTAGATAAAGGAAACCACAAAACAAGGTATGCGCGACCGCAGAAGCGAGTACGTAGAGCGTAAATGCGACGCGACCAGTCGGCCGTGTGTCAAGCGCGACGTATGATCCGCGGGACCAATCCCAGCCAATCCCACGGGAATTGGAGATGAGATCAAGAGCGTCCATGATTACAGACGACGAACTGCCTGCGGGACGGAGGTGTCGCACGAGTGGCTTTTTTTCGGACGTCCAGGAAAGGGTATAGATAGTGATGTATAACATGGAAAGCTAAAGCACAAGCACGTGTAAGTCGTCGTCTCTGAATTGAAAGACGCGTACCATCAAGTCAGTGTTGAGGAAATTTGTCTCAGGCTTGCCGGGCGACATGTCTACGAAAGTCGTCGCGCGTAGTGCCAACAACGCGAGGACTGGCCATAATGCAACTCGGAGAGTGTGCGTCTGAGACGTGACAGCCAACACTGCGAATACCAAGTAGCAAACCACAGGGGGAATCACATACGACACGAAGGTTGCGGTGCTGATGGGGACCTTTCCTGATGAAAAACCAAGAGCATCCCACCAGGATGACATGGTGAAGAGCACGTTCGGTGAACCAAGAAAAAAATTTCCACCCTGAAAACCGAAAGCGGTGTCAATTTTACTCTAACCTGTTCTGGTGTGGATGACGGTGGTTGTCGCGTCAAAAACAATGAGAACGATCATCGTGCGTGTTTTGTCGACGCGTCCCGACAAAACTTTGCCTGGTTTTTTTTGCAGGCGTAAATCTGTGTCGCTTCGTCGAATGCCTCAGTGCATGGCAGGGAGGGGGTCCCCCGGCAGAAATCCGCCGCCCGGGCCGTGGGAGAGCCGCAAGGGACCGACCAAGTGCGCTGTGAAGACCGAAAGCCTGCACTGGTGCCTCTGCCACGGGACACCCATCAGCGGGGTATATCTGGCGCTCCTCCTCCGCCCCGCTCGCACCAACCCCACTTGCATCTCTCTATCCGGGGTCGTCGCCTGCCTGTGCTTGCCCACTCGCGCGCTCTGCATGCCGTGTCGCCTCTGTAGATATTGCCAACTCCCTCGATGGGACTTAAGAGAGGAAGACTCCCTAAACGGACCGGGAAGGACGACGGTCGGGGTAGCGGTAGCCCCCTGATGAGAGCCTTCGCAGGCTCGAAACCGCGCGCCCACCCGGCTCCTTGCCCACCGCTGATCGTACTGTAGGCGTTCGCGCCGCCCGGCCCTGATCCTCGGAGAGGGGCGTCCCGACGGACGATCAAGCGGGCTCGATAAGCCCCGGCCTCCCTCCTTGCACAGGCTAAGGACTGTCATCCATTGGATGGCAGTCCGCCCATTGGCGCGAATTATAACAAACCACCCTGCCAAGAACTTTTGAGAGTCCTAAACGACCCACCGTCCCAAGTCATGAAGTTCGTTCAAAACGTACACATGGTAGATAGGCAGCCGGCCATACCTCCACTCGTGGCGTGGACGGACTCCGGGCAAAGTCCAAGTCAAACTTTGCTGACGACAAGGTCGATCGTGCGCTCCCTGCGACCGTCGAATGGCACTCTGGCTAAGGACAGAGGAAACTAAGGTAGTCATTCACTTCCATGTTGATGTACTGACTCACTATTCGGAATGAACTTGCTTGAAGCATTCAGATCTTGAGAGACATCATAGATCGTGGTACTAGGAGGCGATAGTGGGCACGGTCGTGTTGACCCACGCCAAAGGACCATGCCTTCAATGCCTCGCCGTCAACTCGGGGACTTCTGTGCGGGGTGACCATCAAACAAGGGTGGTAGGATTTGCGTTTGACAAATCAGGTCGACCGCCCCCTCATCTCGAAGGTCTGATGGTGCAAGACGAACAATCGCATGAGAACTGTCTTGGTGTGCGCACTATTTGAACTATGGAAATTTGGCTCGAGCAATGTACGAAGCACTGTGCGCAAGGGAACATGGAGTGTACCCAATGTTCAACATTCAGCTCTAAATTAGCAATTGTCACGACATTCGTCCGCTGCTGGGGCACCCCAGGCCCGCCGCCCTCCAGTCATCGATCAGACTCACGTCTATTTTTCGCCTGCGGGGCGACGGTCTGCCGATGCCAGGACTCTGTAATAGGCCACAACTCTATTCTTTTTTTTCATTTATTATCATTGATGGAAACACGTGTTGCAGACTTTGCAGGTGAACTCGGACGTGGAGATTGCATCTCACATGTTGCGTCCACAACTGGATAGGTGAGATCGTCATTGTGTCAACGGCCGACCCCCAAACTCTGTGAGTGCCAACTAATGTTATTCTTCATTTTTTGCTTTACCTTCTCGGTGGCAGGTGAACCGTGATCAACTTAGGTAGTCCATCTAAGCGTTGTTCCAAGTGTTTTACAGGAGGTATAGGCCGTTTTTCGTTTAAATCGTGTGTAACCAAGCATCGAAATCTACCGCCAACTTCTCTACCAGCGCGCGCGCCGGCAGCCGGCCGTCGATAGGACCCAGCGACGTGAACACTCTGGCCCTCGTAAGCTCATCAATTATCACATTGCCCCACCCGAGGAGCCATGCCATCGCCCAGATCCATCCCAACACCCCGTCCACTTTCCGCCCCGTAAGCTTATAAAACACCCGTTCGACGAGGATTCCTGGGGCCATCATCCCAAACCCAACAAGCATGCGCCAGAATTCCGACTGGCTATCGAAGGTGAGTACCACGGCATGGTGGAGGGCCGCTGAGGCCAGGAATACGCCGATAACTCTGCCTGGGCGGCCAAAGACGACGTAGAGCGGGTGGGTGACCAGGAGGAACATGTGGCGCAACCATTGATGCCATCTGCGGCCCCAAAAGTCGGTAAGCGATGTGGCGCACCATGGGCTATCGAACGCAGGTGGCCACTGTGCGGGATCCTGGCCCAAGACGAGAATGCCAAGGACGGTTGCGAGATCGTAGAGCTGCTGTAGGGAAGCGTAAATCGCAACGGTGGCCATCGTCGAGATGAAGCTCGCCCGGAGGTGTCGTACAGTGAGGGGAAGGGTTTCGTCATAGATGGTATAACCTTTTGGGCTGTGGCTCGAACCTGCGCCCACGGTGAACACGCAGACTGCTATGCAGAGAGTACCACACAGAAGGGCGTGCGCAGCCCAAGAAAGGAGTGCATAGAGGGCAAACGGTATACGATTTGCCGGGCGCGTTTCGCGTGGGACGTAGAATCCACGAGACCAATGCCAGCCACCCCCACGGGGGCTAAAGGCGAGGTCAAGGGCGTCGATGACTACAGATGGAGAACTGTCGGGAGGGCGGTAATGTCGCACGAGTGGCTTCTCTTCAGACGCCCAAGAAAGGGTGTGGAGAGTGATATATACCATGGAGAGCTGGAGGACAAACCCGCGTGAGCTGTCGATCTTTGCGAGAAAGATACGTACCATCAAGTTGGTGTTGAGGTGTTTCATTTCGGGGTTGCCGAGTGACATGTCCACGAAGGCTGTCGCACGAAATGCCAGCAGCCCAACGACAGGCCATAATGCAACCCGGACGTTGCGTGTCTGGGGCGTGATAACCAACACCGCGAATACTGAATAGCAGGCCACTGGAGGAATCACATACGATACGAAGGTTGTGACGCAGATGGGGAGCTTTCTCGATGGGACACCGAGTGCCTCCCACAAGTTGGGGGACGATACGTCGAAGAACATGGTGCAGTCCTCTCAAACGCCATTCAATCAGCTGAGACGGGGATTTTGTCCATGAGCCCAGAAGGCAGTGCCGAGTAATCTAACTTGTTCTGGCTTGAATGAAAAGAGGCCGCTTCTCCACGTTTTTTTTTGTGTCAACTTGAAATCGGAAGAGACGATAAATGTGTTTTGCATACGTGGTACGTATGTAGTCCTGCTCGGTCTGAGACAGACTGTTTTGGTGCCGAGTTGATCAAGAGTCGCAAACTACGTGACAAACTCAAAACAAAGTCACGTCAGACGAAGGATGGCAAGATCAATCGTACTTCCACAAAGACAAACCTCCGACCACATCACGCTCTTGTTGATACATGCTCGTCGAGGAGGCAGACGTCCTAATCGGCGTTCAGCTAAACGAGCTCAAAGTGTCCGGGGCCAACCTGGGTATAATCCAAATTATTGAAGATGGCCAGACGCGACTCAAGACGGTCATTCTCAGCGTGCTCTTCCTCCAGAGACGCTGGACCATCACGGGGGATCATAACCACGTAAAGTTCACAGGCGAAATCAAATAGGAAGCAGGACTTGAAGGCGCGGGACGGCGGGCCGGAGATGGTCCTGAACGGGTCGCTGTCTCGGGACTCAGCGAACCCGACCTTGGGTATTGCAGCTTATTGGTGTGTCTAGCTCCCAGCTTCACTGGCAGTATCTCCAACTTTGATTAGGTCGTCCCCTTGGCCCCTGCGCGTTCGTATTGTGGACGCATTCGCATTGTTCGCCGGCCCCTGTCGGACATGTACGCCGGGTTCACTGTAGAGATTACCTAGTGTGGTACGTATTCTGGGTTACATGGGCTTTGAGACCTTGAGAATGCTCCATCACCCTTTGTCGCAGCCAGTGACCCGAGTTTCCCGAACTGCTTCACTGTCCACAGTTGCATGCGATCTTCTTCAGAAGGGGCAACCTTCTTACACAGTGGTTGTCCAAGAAACACACATGTTTTCAATTCTAAAATCGTAAGAGGATTTATGCACTTACAAAAGGATGTGACTGGGTGTCGCAAGGCTACTACCACTGGTTTATCTGTCCACATTGCCGCCTTGCCGCCATCCGGCGCTCGGCTGCCCAAACGTCTCAGAACGCAAGCAGCCCACTACTTCACAGAAGAAGTCACATCATCGTTCAGAACCACCCTGCCCTCCCGTCCGCCCTCCTTTCCGTAAGCTTATAAACTGCTTGTTCAGCAAGATTTCCCTGGTCCATCATCCCAAACCTGATGAGCGTCCTCCAAAATTTTGTCTGATTGTCGAATATGATCACCGAGGTAATGATAACTTGTCAATGCCAGGCGTGCATCGACGATCCTGGCTGCGTGGCGAAAGACGATAGGGAGACCATGGGATGAGCACGGTTACAAAGCACTCCCTCATGTTCTTATGGACACAAGATAATCTGATCCAGCCCGGAAACGATATTAAACTCCCCTGGTCTGATCAGTTCCTTCTCAGCTTTGAACCTCGTCTCTGCAGGGTCATCTCTAACGACCAGCTTCAGTCCATTTCAATCGTCCACTCATTACTGACGCCTCGCCCTTTTCTGACGCTTTCCAGTAATTCATATCTGTGACATGACATAGACTGATCGCCGTGCGTCAGTTGACCTAGTCACTCCCCTGTCTCGTTGTATTCTGTCCCATGTCAACCCCATGGTTTTCAGGGTAGAAAATAGGGTTTAATTTTTCATATAGTGATACATGATGGGATGGAACTCGATACCGACCAGTTGTGATCCAAGCTAGATCACAATCCGGTTTACAACATTCGGGCAGTCAGGTAGTCTGGGCGTCGTTTTCAAACCCGAAGATGCGCACGTGGCCTCATGAGGGGTCGCCGTTCCTGGTTTAGATCGCGTATAGCCAAGCGTCGAAACGCGCCACCAACGTCTCTACCAACGCCCGCCCTGGCCATGAGCCGTCGACAGGAACGAATATGCCGGTTCTCGCGAGCCCTTCGACCAGCGGACTGCCCCACACGACAAGCCATGCCATCGTCCAGAGCCACCCCGCCACCCCGTTCACCTTTCTGCCTGTCAGTTTATAGAATGCTCGCTCGGCAAGGACTCCCGGGCCCATCATCCCAAACCCGACGAGCATGCGCCAGAATTCCGAATGGCCGAACGAGAGCAGCGAGAGGTAGTGAAAGACCCCCGAGGCCAAGAAGGCACCGATGACTCTGCCTGCACGACCAAAGACGACATAGCACGGATGAGCACAGACAAGCAGCATGTGGCGCGACGATTGATGCCACCTGCGGGCCCAAAAGTCGCCGAGTGACGTGGCGCGCCATGGTTGGTCGAATGCAGGTGGCCATTGCGCGGGATCCTGGCCCAGGACGAGAACGCCGAAGACGGTCGAGATATCATAGGACATCTGTATGGCAGCGTAAGCCCCGAAAGCGGCCATCGTGGAGATGACGCCCGTCCGAAGGTGTCGTGCGACGAAAGGAAGGGTTTCGTCGTATATGGTATGTGCTTCTCGATTGGGGCTTGGGCGTACGCCTGCGGCGAACGTGCAGATTGCGACATAAAGGGTGCCACACAGAAAGGTATGGGCAATTCCAGAAGCGAGTGCATAGAGAGCAAATGCCATGCGGTTAGTCGGCCGTGTCTCCTGCGGAACGTGCAGCCCGCGAGACCAATCCCAGCCAATCCCGCGGGGGTTTAAGGCAAAATCCAGGGCGTCCGTGGTTACAGATGATGAACCGTTTGCGGGTCGGAGGCGTCGCACGAATGGATGTTTGGCAGACGCCCAGGAAAGGCTATAGAGAGTGATATATAGCATGGGGTTCTGGAGAATAAGCCCGAGTAAGATACCAGTCTTCGAGATGAAGGCACACTGTACCATCAAACCAACGTTGTGGAAAGCTGCCTCGGGCTTGCCAAGTGACATGTCTACGGAAACTGCTGCCCGCAATGCCAGCAATGCGAGGATGGGCCATAATGCAACTCGGATAGCGCGTGTCTCCTGGCGCCAGTAGGGCGTGACAGCCAACACTGCGAATATGAAGTAACAAACCACAGGCGGAATCACGTACGATATGAAGGTAGTGATGCTAAGGGGGACCCTCGATGGCAGTGGACGACCAAGAGCGTCCCAAAGAGACGACATGGCAAAGGACATGATGGAGTACCCTCAATCGCATTCAACCGATAAGACGGAAGGCGGTGTCAGGCACCCCAACCCGTTCTGGCCCGAACGAGAAAAAAGTTCTCTTGCAACTACCTTTTTATATCATGAGGAGGGGCAACATGTTGGCACGCACTGTGCTCCGAGTCTGAGGGCGAGCGCCGTCACTCACCATCCTCACCATCGTCGTGTATTGTATCGCGTCATGCCCGTCCTAGTCGTCCTCCGAGCTATCCTCTTCGTCCAATCGTCGTTGTCGTTGTCACGCTCGTCGCGGAGGGCGCTGAGTTCGGATTCCATCACTGCCACTCGGACTCGCCCGTAGCCAGCTTGCAGCATGTCCGCCATGTAACTTTGGAAGAGTGACTGTCCACCGTTCTCTGATTTCAAAAGTCGGGTCTAAATTGAATCCAAGACGCACACGCGTTGACTTTGGCTATTCCACACGGCGCAAACTGCTTCGAGGGCTGGATGAAGCGCCATGGGCGAAACAGCAGACACTGCGCCATTCATAAATTAAAAGTGGGTCGCTATATGGTATGTAACCACGCGTCGAAATTAATTACCAACTTGTCTATCATCTCCCCCAGCGGCATCTTGCTATCAAGAGCGTTCGGCTGCCCAAACATTCCAGATCTCACGTATCCGTCGAACATGACGTTACACAGGATAAGAAGCCAAGCCATCGTCCAGACCAATCCTGCCGTTCCACCCACCTTTCTCCCCGTGAACCTATAGAATGCCCGCTCGGCAAGGATTCCCGGACCCATCATCCCGAACCCAACAAGCATTCTCCAGAACTCCGACTGGCTATTGAACGTGAGCATCCGGAGATGGTGATAGACCGCTGACATCAGGAATACGCCAATAACCCTGCCTCCGCGACCGAAGGCGACGTAAAATGGATGAGCACCAAGGAGAAACATGTGGCGATAGAATTGGTGCCACCTGCGACCCCAAAAGTCGGTGAGCGACGTGGCGCGCCATGGGCGGTCGAATGCAGGCGGCCACTGAGCGGGATCTTGACGAAATAGAACGACACCGAGTACGGTGAATGCGTTGTATTCCAGCTGCATCGCAGTGTAGAGCATACAAGCAGCGATGACCATGATGATGCTCGCTCGGAGGTATTGCATGAAGAACGGAAGGGTGTCGTCGAAAATGGTATACACTTTGTGACCGGCTGGCGGGCCTGCAGTGAATGCGTGAATCGCTCGATGAAAGCCACCACACATCAAGGCGTTCGTAACCACCGAAACAACTGCATGCAGCGCGAACGCAATGCGATTGGTTGGTCGTGTCTCTTCCGGGGTGTACAGTCCACAAGACCAATTCCAGCCATGGCCACGAACGTTTGTGGTCAAATCAAGGGCATCCATGACGGTCGATGAAGGGATATTCGCAGGACGAAAACGTCGCACTGGTTGCTCTTCCATTAGTGCCCAAGAGAGGGTATGAATAGCAACATATAACATAGCGCGCTGAAGGAAAAACAGTACAAAGTTATCGCCCAAGAAACATTCTTGAAAATAGGTCTGCATTTAAAAATACGTACCAAGAGTTCACCGTCGAGGACATTGAATTCGCGCCTGCCGTTTGACGCATCCACGGAGACTGCTGCGCGAAAGGACAACAATGCAACGACAGGCCACAGTGCAACTCGGAGAACGCGACTCTGGCTCCAGGCCATGACTGCCAGCACTGCGAATACCAGGTAGCCAACCACAGGAGGGATCACATATGATACGAAAGACGTGATGCCGATGGGAACCTTGACCAATGGAACACCGAGAACATCTTGCAGAGACGACAGAGTGAGGGACATGACTGAATCCTCTGGCCACTGACGGAAACACTCACTTATATGTCCTGTTCACCGAAGGCGGTGCGGCGCTAGCCTGGCCGCAATTATAACGAGTCTGTTGTGTCAACTTGTGTGGGAAGATGCTGTAAGGACAAAGAACGTGTCCCCTGAATCGCTACACTTACCACGCTTGTCGACATCAGCTCGATGTCACGACGCAATAGGCTATGTAGACCGGAACGCCTTAGTTCTTGTACGCTATGGTAATTGTCAATGCTACTCAACTTGCAACTCTGGGCACTCCAGTTGAAGGGGAACAGCCTTTTGACGTCCATAGCCCATTAGTAAGGTATCTCTGACGAGGGTATTTGTGAGAGATGTTCAGGCTTACCCCAGAGGGCCCACGTTGCGTCCGCTTCCTCAACGGCAGAGTAGCCAGTTTGAGTAGTACGTGTCAAGCGACTGCGTCACTCTTGCCAGCTCACGGAGACATCCGGGCCGGACAACACTGTTGGCTCTTGGCACGTGGTTGGTTTCTCCCGATTAGCCATTCAGGGTCCGTGAACTGATTCAGGCCGCTCATTGCTGCAGTCCTTTGGTGACCTCGATGCATGGGTGCTGCTGCCCTATTTGAGATCACCATATGCATCGAGTCGTCGTTTTCATCCACTTCTTACCCAGCATCACTAAATTTGTCAAACTCCGCTGATGCCCGATAAGGCAATGCCGACTCGCGGCACCCCTCACCGACGCGGCACACTCCGATATGACGTCGCTCGTGCAGGGAGCGCGTTTGCGCAACACG
>JBBPTT010001367.1:0-10860 GCA_038094175.1 Boletellus aff. lepidospora | reverse complement strand
ACTGGTGAGGCACTCTCTCCAATGATGGCCCAGAGCGAGGTTGTGGCAGTTAGGGCACGCGTATCCAGGGCAATTTTCGATGTAATGGCCCAGTTCACGACAATGGAAGCACCGGGTGGTGGGGGTCACAGGAGTGGGACGAAAGGGGCGTGGTAGGACACGAGTGGGGGAGGAGAGGACAGTGGTGCCGTTAGGGAGAGTGATGACGTACGACTACGGGGGAGAGATGTGGACTATTTCGTCCACCTCGTCAGTAGGGATGGATGGGAGTGACTGGGATTCGATGAGCATAGTTTCGAGAGAAGGGGTGGCCGCGCAAGCAGAAGATGGTTGACTCAGAAGCACCGGGAGAGCCATGGGGGAGGAGCCATCTGGGGAGGTTCGCTGGGATCTAAGTACGAGATTGGAAGAAGATAGGATGCGAGAGACGTAGGCATCCTGATCGAAGACTGGTAGACTAGCGAAGATCGTACTGAACAAAGGGTAAACTAAGTTCAATGGTAATTGAGCGACTAAGATATGGAAACCATGCAAATGAAGAATCGAAAGAATACATTCCGGAAGGCAATTGATAGCCAGTTGAAGGGGGAGACCATACCCCATTGGACGGTCAACAGGTGTGGCATGAAAATGAAGGGTCTGAGTACGGGTGGCGTCGTGGAAAAGGTGTACTAATTCCTGGGAGATTTCGTCCTCAACATAGAGGGGGAGAGCCTCCAGAGCAAGGACCAGCGGGGGTTCAGAGAGGATGGCAGAGTAGAGGGTGTGAGCGGCGAGCTGGGGAAGATACGTGGGTTGGACAGGTGTGTTTCGAAGGGTGGCGCAATGAACTGAAGCAGCAGAGATGGAAGAAGAGGGGGAGGATTGAGGAGAAGTGGGAATGGACATTTTTCTAAGTATAAAGCCAGTAGACAGAGAAGAAGACAACGAGGAGAGTGATGAAAATGAGGGTTGTGAAGAGAGGGAGGAAGGGGTGAAGGGCTAAATACATTTCTGAGGGTCTAACATAAATGATGGTCTTTTTTATATTTGGATAGAATAAGGGGGGCGTGACGGAGATTACTTTCAGGTTCCCATGTATTTTCTGAGGAGCCGTAACCTTTCCATGTGGTCAGGTACTTGTAATGGCCAGGGGATCCCCAGTGTGCAAGAAGTGCCTCGACTTCATACTCCTCTTCGTCAGCTATCAGCATAGGTGGTGGTCTGGGAAATGAAGGACCATGTGCATCAGTCTGTTTAAACGGTGATAGAAGTGAAGCGTGGAAAACATCATGAATTTTCCAAGTGGGGGGAAGGCGGAGTCGGTAAGTGAGCGGTGATAGGACCTGAGAAATTTCAAAGGGTCCATGCCGTTTAGGTGTGAGTTTTCTGGATGGATATGGGATGCGGAGATTAGTGGCTTCTAGCCAAACCTTATTGCCTACTTTCCAGGGAGAGAAGGAGCGAGTGGAATGTCAGAGCATGGCCAGACGAGCGAGGTCATGGGCTGCAAGGGCCTCTTCTCTGGCTTTGGCTAGGGAGGAGAGACAGTCAGTCAGTGCGGGGAGGAAAGTTTTACCCAGGGCTGGGTAGGCTTGGGGTTCGTAACCAAGGAGGAGGGAAAATGGAGATTTCCGGGTAGAGCTGTGTGGGACGGAGTTGTGGTGGAACTCTGCCATTGTCAGGTAATCTATCCATTCTAGGGGATTGTTAGTACAAAAGATGCGAAGGTACGTTTCTAGTTCCTGGTTGGTTCGTTCCGTTTGACCATCGGTTTGGGGGTGGTTGGCGGTCGAGAGGCAAAGGTCATATTGGAGGAGTCGGGTGAGTTCTTTAGCAAAGGCAGAGGCAAATTGGGGGCCACGGTCTGAGATGACGGAGTTGTGGAAGCCGAAGTGTTTGAAGACGTTGTCAAAAAATAATTTAGTGACACCTGCGGCATCAATGGTTTTAAGACAAGGGAGCAGGATTACCCCCTTTGTAAGGCCATGGTCGACCACGACCATAACAGAATCAAAGCCTGATGATAGAGGGAGGTCCGTGATGAGATCTACCGAGATTTGTTTAAAGGGTAGGGTGGAAGTAGAAGGGATGGGGTGAAGGGGAGGGACGGTGGGATGAGTGTTGACCTTGGACTGTTGGCAGAGGGCACAACCGGCAACAAAGTTCTTAATGAAGGTGGCAAGGCCAGGCCACCAGTAGTCATGTTCAACCAGAACCTTGGTGTGAAACTGTCCAGCATGGCCAGAGGTAGGGGAGGAGTGGAGAGAGTGGAGGAGATCTGAGCAAGCGTCTGGGGGAACATAGAGGCAATCCTTGAAGTAAAGTTTCCCATCGTGTAGGGACCAGTCAGAGAGGGAGGAGCGAGGGAATAGAGGAGTACCGTCTTTGAGAGCGTTAACCGCTCTAAGGACTAAGGGATTGGAAGGGGAGGAGGTAGAGATCTTGTTGGCCAGGGCAAGGTCGAAAGCGGCGATGATGGCTGGTTCGGGAAGTATGGGGGCAATGTTGTCAAGGGAGGTATCGACTGAATCTTGTCGGGAAAGGGCATCGGCTGGTCCCATTTGTGTTCCTGGGGTAACTTTCCAGGTGATGTCGAAATCCTGGAGGAGAAGCGACCAACGGGCTTGCCGTCGCAAGAGTTTATGAGGGTCCTTGAGGTAAGAGAGGTTTTTGTGGTCAGTGAGAATGGTCACGGAATGGGGGGTGCCAAGGAGGTAGTGCCACCATTCTTGCAGGGCGAGGATGACAGCCAGAAGTTCTCTATCGTAAATATCATAGTTTCATTCAGCAGGATTAAATGTCTTTGAGAAGTAAGCACACGGATGGAGGTCACCGTTAATGTCCGCTTGGAGCAGGACTGCTCCTGCTGCTAGGAGGGAGGCATCGGTCATAAGCAAAAACAGTTTGGAGGGGTCAGGGAGAGATAAAACGGGGGCAGAAGAGAACGATGATTTGAGAGAGGAAAAAGCCTTATCCTGGAGTGGAGTCCAAAGCCAGGGTTCATCCTTCTTGGTGAGAAGGACGAGGGGGGCGATGATATTGGAGAAGTTGGGAATGAACTTTCTATAGAAATTAGCAAATCCTAGGAAACTACGAATCCCCTTGACTGAAGTTGGGGGGGTCCAGTCGGCTATAGTGGTTAGTTTAATAGGATCCATCTCTATGTGTCCTTGGCCAATGATCATCCCCAGGTATTCCATTTTCGGGGTGTCGAACGAGCATTTGGAGAGTTTGAGCGACAAGTTGTGATCTCAAAGTCGTTGAAAAACTCGAAGAGTATGCTGGTGGTGGAGGTTGATGTTGTCCTTGGTGTGTATGCCGATGTCGTCCATGTAGATCTTTAACCAACCTTCAGCGAGGATGTCAGCGAAGATATGATTCATGAAACTCTGGAAAGTTGGAGGGGCATTGTTAAAACCAAAAAACATAACCATGGGTTCAAACAGTCCAAGGGGAGTGATGAAGGCAGCCTTCCATTGATCTTCCTCCCGAAGTCAAATGTTGTTATATCCCCATCGAATGTCTAGTTTAGTGAAGATGGTGGACTCCTTCATGTCGTCGATGAGGTCAGAGATAAGAGGGAGAGGATAGGCATTCCGGATGGTGAATTCATTGAGATATTGATAGTCTTGGCAGGGGCAAAGGGTACTGTCTTTCTTTGGGACAAAGAAGAATGGAGATGCCTGAGGGGACTTGGAGGGGATGATCTGACCAGTTTTCAGGTTTTCTTCGACAAAGGCTTTACAAGCTTCTTTTTCCACGGGGTTGAGGGGGTATACCTTAGCTATCTTTGGGACGAAAGATGGTTTTAGGTCAATCACATGATCATAAGGGTGGTGTGGAGGGAGGATACTGAACATCCTTTCCAAGAAGATGTCAGAATACTCTTTACACCATTCTGGGATTTTCTGTTCCTTGGGGGCTTCTTGCTGGGCGAGTTGAGTGGAGAAGGTAATCTTGTTGAGAGAGAGGGGTGTCGAGGGGTGAATGGTGACGGTTTTGGTGAGCCAGTCGATATCAGGGTTATGTTTAGTTAACCAGGATGTTCCCAGGATGACCTTCCTTTCGCCGAGTGAGGTCACCATGAACTTGATATTTTCTGAGTACAAGGGGAAAGATGCCTTAGCTGATACCGTGAACTGGATGATTCCTTTTCGGTTGGGAGTCCCATCCACGTTAGTGGCCGTGAGCGGTTGGGCCATTCGGTGAATACTGGATCGAAGGGATGGTACAAGGCTAGGGTCAATGAAGTTCCCAGTTGCACCACTATCGATGAGAGCGATGGTGTCGACGGTTTGAGATTGGGACTGTAGGTGAACAGGGATACGAATGGTTCTTTCATTTGGTTTGCCTACTAGTACATAAGGGAAGGATGACGTTGAGGCAGCTTCCCTTTCTAAAAACCTGGCTCAAGATTATCTATTTGCATCTCCCCTGGTTCGAAGCAGAGCTTGAGTGTTTGGAGGATTTCCCCTTCCCCTTTCCCTGTGGAGCGGAGTTGGGACACATAGGTTTCGAGGGCAGAAGGAGGGGGGGAAGGAGTGATAGGAGTGACAGCTGAAGTGCTAGTGGTGGCGGTGGCGACAGTGACAGGTTCTCGAAGATGAAGGGGTTTGCCGGAGGTTGTGAAAGTGGTGTATTTCCCTGCATTGTGCCCTTTCTTTCTGCAGTGAAGGCAGCACCCTTCTCGGAAGCATTTGGCCCGTTCTTCTGGAGTGAGCTTCCCTACTCTGAGGGTGTCAACGTCCATGGCATTCGGGTCCGAAGAGGGAGTGTTGGTAGTATGAGTGGAGGAGAAAAAGGATGTCTGGTGGTTTCCTTTTTTTAAGGCATTGATGCGAGCGACCTGGGCATGAAAGGTTTTTGCCTTTTTGATCCAACCATTGATAGTATCAGGGATGGTGGACATTGAGAGGATCAAGGTGGTGATATGCTGGTCCAGCCCTCCGGTCATCATGTGGATAAGAGTCGTGTTGTCAGAGATACCTGCCTTGGTGGCAAGGTTCTGGAAGTCGGTGATGTATTTCTGGAATCCGTCATTGGTCTTGGTAGACTTTTGTTGGAGCGAGGAGAGTTTGAGGCGAGCTGTGGTCTTGATGTCATAAGGGAAAAAGGTGGATTCGAAGTTCGAGGCGAGTTTGTCGAATGTTTTCTCAGTGGAGGGGACGTTCTTGTCAGCCATTCGATCATACCACATCTCAGAGAAGGACACACTGCGTCCTTTGCTCATTCGGTTTAGAGTGGTCATAATTTTGGCTTCGTTGGAGGAGTACTGAGTGGGGTTGATCTGAAAGTAGGCCTTCATGGCCTTAATCCATCGAATGGACTCGCTGGGTTCCCCAGAGAAGTCGAGGGGGAGAGCAGCCTTGAGCTCGGGTTGGGTGGTTTCCATGGTTATGGGAGGTTGTGTTGGGGCAATGGGGGGTACTGGGGGTGGTGCTTGGATAGACGAAGTGACGACTGGAGGTGCTGGGAGGGCAAGGACTGGTGCAGGAGGGGTGATTGCAAGTGCTGGGGTGAGTGGTCTGGGCGAGGGAGGGCCTAGGCTTAACTGGGAGAGTGCTGGTGACTGGGTGAGCTGACAGTGGACTGGGTTGGTCGAAGATGACCCTGTGATTCTCCTGGGGGATGCTGAGGGCTGGGGGGCTAGGGATGCGAAGGGATTGGTCCAAGGTGAGGTGGGCTGAGGTGTATCCTCTGACTCGGAGTCCGAGGGAGGTCGAAGGTTTCGTCGAGAGCGAGACGTTGTGCTGGGGTGGCCCTACTCCTAGAGAGGAGGGGCGAGAGAGACACTTGTTCTTTTGTTACGCTGAACGCATGTCTAGTGTCGTTCAAGCAACCTGTGGAAGGGCGGACTCTCACAAAGAGGTCGCAGCGTCCTATCCACCTAGGAGAACAAGTATGAAGGACTTGAGGGATACTCGAGGACTAAGGACTTCTGAAGGGACAAGGGACTCGAAGGGTATTCAAGGACTGGAGGAGCGACACAAGAGTGCATATATTCATGTAGAACAAGTGTGAAGAGATTACATGGGTAGGGAAGGTATATATAGGCGAGGATGAGTAAGCATCGAAGCCTATAGAACACAGTGGAATGCTGAGATAAGCTGCCACTATCAAAGCGCAGCAGGTACCAAGTACGAACGGTAATTAAGGGAAGTAATCCGATATGACTTGGATGGCACAGGAAAAGGAACCGAAGATAAACAGGAAATGGTCGAAGTGCTCAGCAAAGATGAGGGGGCTGGCACAATGAAGTGAAAGAACGGAAACAAGGAAGATACGTGGGGCGAGGGAGAAAATTGTAACACTCCTACTCCGACATTGTCATTCCTTTGACTTGCCTCACCTGGAAGGGTACTCCATGGCTTTTCTCCAATGACTGCCGATTGTCTTTCCAGGCCTTGAAAGCTGCCTTCACTTCCGCTCCGATTCTGACACACTGGGTCCTGGACGCCCCTATCATTGTCAAAACCGATGCCTCTGACTACACCATCGCCGGCATCCTCTCCATTCAATGTCCGGACAAGGAAGTCTGGCCAGTTGCATTCTACTCCTGGACTCTGCATGCAGTGGAGCTTAACTACGACACCCATGATAAGGAACTGCTGGCCATTCATGAAGCGTTCCGGACGTGGCATCACTACCTCGAAGGCTCCGCTACTCTGGTCAATGTCATAACTGACCACAAGAACCTGGAATATTTCGCCACAAGTAAACTCCTGACTCACTGGCAGACTTGGTGGTCGGAGTTCCTTCATCAGTTTAATATGATCATTTGTTTCCGCCCCGGACGCCTCGGAGCTAAGCCCAATGCCCTCACTCACCGATGGGACGTCTATCCCAAAGAGGGGGATAGGGACTATGCTCACGTCAACCCCCATAATTTCCACCCAGTCTTCACTCAGGAGCAGCTCACGTCATCCCTTAGGGCAACAATCCTTGCAACTCCAGTACTCCGGGCAAGCACCCTGTTTGACATCGAAACTCTCCACAACAATATCCTCTCTGCTCTCCCCTCTGATCCCCTGGCCTCCGTCCACCTCTCCAACACCTCTGCTCCTCGCTGGTCCATTGACTCTGAAGGTCTCTTACATCTGGATGGTCATATCTATGTCCCAGACAGTAACGATCTCCATCTCCAAGTACTCCAGTATAAGCATGACCATCCCCTCTCCAGCCACTTCAGCCAAAATCGCACACTAGAGTTGATCCGCAGGGAATACACCTGGCCAGGCATTTGGACTTTCGTTAAGGAGTATGTCTCCTCCTGTACCACCTGTGCCCACACCAAAGTTCCCCGACACAAGCCCTATGGACTACTCAAGCAACTCCCCATCCCCGAGAAGCCATGGAACTCTATATCCATGGACTTCATCAAACAACTCCCCACCTCCTCCGGACACACCGCCATCCTAGTTGTCGTCGATCACCTAACCAAGCAATGTGTATTCATTCCGACTGACAACAAGGTAACATCTCCGGAGTTGGCTAAGCTCTTCCTACTCCATGTGTTCTCAAAACATGGAGTCCCTTCACACATCACCTCCAATCGAAGCTCCGAATTCGTATCTCACTTCTTCCGCTTGCTAGGGAAGGCTCTCGACATCCGACTCCACTTCACCTCTGGATACCACCCGGAGGGAGACGGACAGACCGAGCATATGAACTAGACCCTCGAACAGTACTTGCGCATTTACTGCAATTACCAACAGGATAACTGGTCTGAGCTCCTACCCCTTGCGGAGTTCGCATATAATAACACTCCGAATGCAACCACTGGTCTATCTCCATTCTATGCCAATAAAGGCTATCATCCGAACATCTTCATTCATCTGGAAAGAGACCTTACCTCCACACGAGCCCGAGAGTATGCAGTCGACCTTGACTCCCTCCACCTCCATCTCTGTGAGGAGATCGCCGCTACTCAGGTCCGGTACCAAGGCCTCACAGACACCAAACGAACTCCGGCACCGGACTTCAAAATTGGTGACCTGGCCTTCATAAAAGCCAAGTACTTCAGGTCAACCTGACCATCCAAGAAGCTCTCGGAGAAGAACCTTGGACCGTACACTATCATTGCACAGCCCAGCACTCACTCCTTCACCCTCCACCTACCAGACGACATGAAGTCCGTACATCTGGTTTTCCATGTATCACAACTAGAACCCTCGACTCCGAACATGATTCTGAACTGGACACAGCCTCTGCCACCTCCGGTCGAGATCAAAGGCAAACCTGAGTATGAGATAGAAGAAATCTTGGACTCGAAGATAGATTGAAGAAGACGCAACTGTAAGTTGCTATACTTAGTCCGGTGGTCCGGCTATGAAGGCACCGATGAAGAGACCTCCTGGCTACTTGCCATGGAGCTCAGACATGCCTCGGAGCTAGTCAGCGAATTCCATTCGTGCTATCCGGACAAGCCCGGACCTCACACTAGTTGATTAGTCAAGAAAAATTATTATTAACAAGAAGAGTGTAGCTACTGTACATTTTCTACTTTTTCTCCTTCTCCTTGCCTTTCTCCTTTTCTTTCTCCTTCTCTGCTCTCAGCTCCACCACCTCCAAGCTTATCCCCTCCGCCATCTCCACATCCGAGTCCTCCGACTCCGACTCCGACCCCACTGGGTACACCTCCATGGACTTGAGCTCAACCAACTGCGTGATTAGGTTCTTCTGCTCCTCAAGCAGCTCCGTGTGGTGGTTGAGTGTGTTGACCTGCATCTGGGCCACATCCCGGAGGTCGGTCACCACCTTGACCAGCTGCCCCAGTATCCGCACCAGCACATCCTCACGCTCCAGGCCTTCTCCACATACCTCCTTGTCCTCCACCTGAGTCTTCTTACTCGGCCCGGCCTGCCCCGCACCCTCCGTGTCCCGCCTCCACCTTTTCTCCATCGCCGGAGCCCCTGGCCAGTTGCACTTGACCTTGCCCTCCTGGCAGGCCATGCATGACTGGGACTTACCGGGCCCAATGACGCATCAGACCCCCTGCTCCCGGCACCTCTCACACCTCATGTACTCCCCTGCCTTGCTCTTCCCCTTGTCCTGCGACTGCTGCTGTTGCGCAGCCACCTCCGCCACCTACTCCGGTCAACTCCAAGTCATGACCTAAATACTGCCACGTACCTGTTTTTTTGTGGCATCCTCCACCGCCTTGCGTTTCTCAGCTTCCTCCGTCACTCTCCGTGCCGCCTCCGCTTTCCTTGCCACCTCCACTTGCCTCATGTTCTCCAGCTCCATCACCCTCCTCCGCGCCTCCTCTGCCTCCTTCCGGGCTTTTGATCACTGTTTCCACTCGGCGTACTTCACGTCAGCAATGGCCTCATCATCCTCGTTGCGCTCAGCGACCTGGTCGTCAGACCACTCAGAGATTTTCGTGATATCAAGGGGGGCGGACATCGTTGTTGAAAGAGTAGATGGAAGAGGTTAAGGAATAACTAAGCAAGGAAACCGGACTTTTAACAGGCCTAAAATTTTTTGGACTCCAACCGAACTCTGCATTGTGCATCGAGTTGCTAACGGCCTTCAGGGGTTCAGGCCTAAGGGGGGGATACTGTCATATCCCAGACTTTCGCCAAGTCCAACTCTAGGTCCAACTCCATTCGTCCTCCAGATCGTCCTCCTCGAGAGTGCGGTAACTCCCCATCGGACTTTCGTAACTTCAATCTGTTTTCCCTTTTTGTATATCTGATTTTCTTTTACTACTTAGTCCTTTCCATTTAAATTCTGTACACCACCCATTTCACCTGTCACCAGTGCACAGCTCCATTGTATGTTTCAACTGTTCTCCATTCTCATGTACCTACAAACCTGTACACCCTCCGACATGTCCGCAGTCAATGGCAATGATCCCGCTAGCAATTGCTGTACACCCCGTAGTATATAAGACTCTGTACATACACTGTGGTAGTCCAGTTTGATATCAATTTAATCGCCCTCTGGTCAGTTCCAACCACCCTCTGACCCATCTCCGACCCTCCGGCCTCCGAGGACGCGAGTACAAGGGAGCGACACATAAGTCCTGCTCCAAGTCCTTGCCCTTTCACTCTCTCGTCCCTCTGCATGTACAGTCCAGACATTGTTGGACTTACCTGGAGGACCGGATTTAACAGAAACACTTCAAACTCTCAACTAGTGGGGCAAAGCAAGCAGATGAGAGGAGAGGGGCTTAAGAGGGAATGGGGGGGAAACTCCAAGTGAACTTGACTGGGGATTCCAGCCAAGTCCCTCAGGTTTATATAGGACTACATATGTTTGTACATGTGTTGGCAGGATCTACCAATGTATGTCTAAATAAGAGAGGACAATGGAGTGGAGTCATGGGGCTGTGCTAGGCAGTGTGAACAATGCATGGATCAACATGAGGAGGACAATGAGGAGTCCAAATGTGGTGACATAATAAAATAGAAGCAAGCATAGCCATGCACAGTGCAGAAATGAAAGGAAGGCTGCACACACACAAGGTGAGTCATAGAGCCTAAGGTAAAAGGAAAATGTGTAAAGTGTCCTGAGATGCTTAAGTAATGCAGTGCAATAAGATAAGATAAGATGGAAAAGAGATGTAGCATAAGTGCAGAAAGTCATGCTGTAACAGTATTTTGCCATGTTCCTTTCCTTAGGAAGTTGTTAAATCCGTTCCTCCGGGTAAGTCCGACGATGTCCGGACTGTACGCGCAGAGGGACGAGAGAGCGAAAGGGTGAGGACTTGGAGCAGGACTTATGTGTCGCTCCCTTGTACTCGCGTCCTCGGAGGTCGGAGGGTCGGAGATGGGTCGGAGGGTGGTCGGAACTGACCGGAGGGCAATTAAATCGATATCAAACTAAAGTACCACAGTGTATGTACGGAGTCTTATATACTACAGGGTGTACAGC
>JBBPTT010001366.1:0-10869 GCA_038094175.1 Boletellus aff. lepidospora | reverse complement strand
GCATAAAGGAAAATGAATGTCCCTGCCAGTCAACAAGTCAGACCGGTTATCGGAGGGAGAAGAAAAACTCATCAAATATGCGTGTCGACTTGAAGGAGAAATAGCGGTCGCATTTCTTGTAACATTACCTCCAAAATAGACAGGAAGCCCTGCTTCCAATGTCCATACCCACCTAGGTGTCTTTCAGAGGAGGTTAGGTCGCACTTCAAGGGGAGCCAGGGGTGTTGGTATCCTGGTATGCCGGGCAATTCTCCACAGAGTGCACCACACTATGACAGATTCTGCAACAACATTGAGGACAGTTGTATTGGGAGTGACTGGGTGCCGATACCCGACACAATGGGCAGGTGTATTCCAGGCAATCCGGGCGATAGTGTCTGGAATCTCCACAGGTGTAACATGCAACAGAGCAAGACAATCTAGGAGTTGATCTAGTGACGAACTCCATGAGCAAGTTGATGAGGGGTTGTAGGAATTGCTGGTCAAATTGTTGATGAGCAGCAATTCTCCTGGCTCTAGATCTAACTCGGGGAGGTGGAGTGGGGATTGGTCTTTCGTTTTCCTCAGGGTAGGGAGTATCGGGTCTTTCTGAAGAGGAGGTGTCTTCACTTTGTGCCATGCTCATAGGTGTCACCATTGCAGCATCACCGCTGGTGGAGGCATCCATTCTGGTAGTGGGATTTGGATGTGTGGATGGGTTAAAATACACATGGGTATTGGCTGAAGAGCCAGTGGGTCGGATAAAAATCCGATGCACAGAAAGTTGCGGATGTGTATCAGCCCAAGAGTTTGAAGGATAGGCCATACTAGGTCATGCATGGCAAGGGCAGGAAGTCCATGTAGGATGGGCAAGATTCTGTGGCGAACTGAGAGTTCCAAGATATAGTCTCTCATCTGGCTAATCGCCATCCGCAACAGGGCATATGGAGCGGCGACCATGGAGTCCATAGGTAAATGTTTGGTATGCTGCTCAAAAGCGTGGTAATGATGCTAGAGGTTAAGGGTGAGGGGAAGGAATTCACTCTCTTCAAAAACAGGGTCATGGTTAATGAGGAGAACAAGGTGGATGTCTTGGAAGATCTTATCTAGAACATCCCATAGTTGAATCTTTGGTAGGCGGTGGAGGCAGTATATTTCTCCTAGTGCTCTATCCGCCATTCCATCTATGCGATAATGCTCAAGGGGGTCGGGTAAGGTGGTGGGAAGTTCCATGGTGATGGTGGGTCGAATATTGAGAGGGTTGTTTGATTGAACAATTTCCTTCCCTCCCTTTCTTTAAATCCTTGGCCATGAAATGGTTACATTTATTCAGGGTCTGCCCATCTCTGATTCAGCATGGGAGAGTCCACTAAATGATCCACCTCCAGTCCTGTCACTGCCCTCCAATCCCATTCCTGTGGGTTCACCACCCTGTGGCATCTACTGTGGTGGCAGATTAGTGTCTTCGTGCAAGCCAGGGCCCCAGTGAGGAGCTCCCCACCCACTAGCGTTCTTGTCCTGCTTCAATGGACCCATCACCCCATGTCAAATATAGCCAAGTGGTGTCACAGACACACACTTCTACTGCCCAGAAGTGGGAGCAGTTGGCTAGGTCGTGGGCTAAATACACTAGGTATAATAATAGGAGGGTGACAGTGAGGGCGATGAACTCGTGGGTCTCGAGGGAGAACTGCATATTGAATGCGGTGGTGGGATGATGGTAGTTAGGGTAGTGGATAGCATTATGTGGAGAGGGGACTTCTTATAGGTTGGATTGCAGTGCACAGACCAAGGGATATCAGATCAGGTTGGGTCAAATTGGGTTGTCATTGTGGAAAGGTGGCTGGGTGTCTTGCTTGGTAATTCCATAGTATTTTTCTGGAATTGGCTAGATTGGCAGTGGGTTCCCAAGTGTTTTCAGCCAATGAGTATCCTTTCCATTTAACCAAATATTGTCTTTGTCCGAATGTGCCTCAATGGGCGAGAATCTCCTCTACTTCATACTCCTCCTCCCCTTTAATAATAGTTGGTGGGGGTTTTAAGAAGTTTGGGCCATGCTCTGCAGTTTCAGCGTAAGGTGTGAGGAGGGAGGCATGGAAGACGGGGTGGATTTTCCAGGAAGGGGGGAGGCAGAGTCAAAAGGCTATGGAAGAGATCACCTTTTCGATCTCAAATGGACCTTCTCGCTTCAGGGCAAGTTTCCTGGATGGATAGGGGATATGAAGATTTCTCCCTTCCAACCAGACCTTATCTCCTACTTTGAAGGGTTTGTATTTGGACCAGGTCCTTTCTTTTAGTTGTAGTTGGGCGGTCACGTGAGCAGCTTTGGATTCTTTTCAGACGTTATCGAGGATGGTCATTCGTAACTCAAGGGCGGGGAGGAAGGTTTTTCCAATAGTGGGGTAGGCTTGAGGTTTATATCCCATCATTAATTGGAATGGGGTTTGTTTAGTGACTGAGTGAGTGGTGGAATTGTGAGTGAATTCAGCCATAGGGAGAAGGTCGTGCCACTTAGCAGGATTTCCATCACAAAATATCCGTAGATATGTTTCTAGTTCCTGGTTGACCCATTCAGTTTCACCATCCATTTGAGGGTGGTAAGCTGTTGATAGCACTATATCGTATTGCAGGAGTCAGGCGAGTTCTTTGGCGAACACTGATGTGAATTGTGGACCTCTATCTGATAAGATTTGATTGTGGAGTCCAAATCTAGGGAAAATATTCCTAAAGAATAGTTTGGCTACTTCTGCTGCATTGATGGTTTTATTGCAAGGGAGGAAAATTACCCCCTTTGTAAGGCCATGGTCGACCACAACCAGTATGGAGTCAAAGCCCACTGATCACAGGAGGTCAGTGATGAGATCCACAGAAATGTTTTGGAATGGGCGGTCTGCTTCCATAGGGTTCGGCATGAGTGGTGGTACTGTAGGATGGGTGTTGACTTTATTTGCTTGGCAAACTGCACAGCCCTGGATGAACTTGCGCATGAAGGTAGAAAGGCCTGGCCACCAGTAATCTCGTTGGAGTAGAGATAGAGTCCTAAAATATCCCCCATGTCCGCCGGCAGGGGATTCGTGTAGTTTGGTGGTTAGCATTTGTCATTGTGATTTGGGGATGAAAAGACGTCCCTTGAAGTATAGCATACCATCTTTCCATTTCCAATCATTGGCTGATGTGCAGGGAAACAGCGAAGAGCCCATCTGTGTGGCGACAATGGTGTTCTTTGCCAGGGGATCATCCTTGGTTGAGAGAACCACTTTCTCCCATATTGCAAGGTCTATGAGGTTGATGAAGTGGTCATCTGGGATGAGAATAACGTCTTGGTTGTTGCCAGTGGTATTGACTTCCTCTCTCCTAGATAGGGCATCAGCAGGAGCCATTTTGTTTTCAGGGAGGTTTTGATATTGGATATCAAAATCTTGTAAAAACAGCATCCATCTGGCTTGGCAGTGAGATAATTTGTGGGGTTGTTTGAAATAGGCCAGATTTTTATGATTGGTTTGGATTGTTACCCGGTGCTCAGTCCCAGATAAGTAATGTCTCCATTCCTCCAGTGCTCTAATAATGGCCAGTAGTTCTCGGTCATAGATATTGTAATTTCTTTCCTCAGGGGAAAAGGTTCAGGAGAAGTAAGCACAGGGATGAAGATCTCCATTCCTGTCAGTCTGCATCAGGACTGCTCCAGAGGCCATGAGGGAGGCGTCAGTCATGACCGTGAAGGGTTTCGTGGAGTCAGGCATCTTAAGGATGGGTTTGGACATAAAGGCTTTTTGGAGGGTTCTGAAAGCCTTTTCGCATTCCACTGACCAGTTCCAGCTCACTCCTTTCTTTGTGAGCTCGTGAAGGGGTCTGCTGATTCTGGAGAAGTCGAGGATGAACTTCCTGTAGAAGTTGCAGAATCTGATGAATGAGCAGATTTGCTTTACCGAGGTTGGGCTTTTCCATTCTTTAATGGCTTTAAGTTTCCCGGGGTTGAGGGTTATTTCGCTAGGTCAGACTATCATCCCAAGATAGTCAACTTCTGTGACATTGAAAGAGCATTTGCTTAGCTTGAGAAATAGGTCATTGTCCATCATGCATTGAAGGACTCTTTGAGTCCTTTCTGTGTGTTCCTCAGGTTGCTTTGAAGCGATGATGAGGTCGTCCATATATATGATTAACCATCCCTCGGCAATCATATCAGCAAACATGTGATTCATAAGGGCCTGAAACGTAGCTGGGGAGTTGCTTTGTCCAAAGAACATGACTGTAGGTTCGAATGGTCCTACTGGTGTGATGAAAGCAGCTTTCCATCGGTCCGGAGGGTGGATTAGTACGTTGTTGTAGCCCCATCAAATATCCATCTTAGTGAAGATGGTGGCATTCTTTAACTGATCTATAAGTTCTGAGATGTGAGGTAATGGATATGTGTTTTTGATTGTGTGCTCGTTAAGGTATCGATAATCTTGGCAAGGGCAAAGGCCTCCATCCTTCTTTGGTACAAAAAAGAAAGGTGATGCCTGGGGTGACTGCGAGGGCACTATGGTTCCTTTTTTCAGATTCTTGTCAATGAAAGCTTTACAGGCTTCTAGCTCCTTGGGGTTTAATGGATAAACCTTTGCTACTTTTGGTATGAAAGTGTCCTTGAGGTTGATATGATGATTATATTTTCTAGAGGGAGGTAGTTTGCCTGGAGGAGGTTCCTCGAACACGTGTCAGAATTCTTTGAACTCTGGAGGTAGGATGGTCTCCTTCTTGTTTGCTGTTTCTGCCTGGGTGATCTCGGTGGAATGGGTAATCTTTTGAATGATTTCCTGATTAATGTGGGTATCGGGATCTAATGCTAGATATTGTAGGAGATATCTTTGCTCGATCAGATCAGAAGAGCAGGCGGTTGGGTTTATTGATTTGGGGAGTGTGATTTCCCCTTCGGCCCAATCTATTTCCAGGTTGACCAATCATAGCAAGGTCATCCCCAGAATTGCTTCTTCTCCTCCACAATTGATGATAAGAAAATCCTGATTTTCTAGAAGTAGATCTTCCATTCTGAGCAAAAGCATGACTTTCCTTCATATGAGCCCATTCTTGTTTTCTGTTCCATCAGCATTGGTGGCTTTTATGGGCACCTTTAATTTTCTGGTTTCTAGCCCAAGTTGTTCCACCAGATCTTTGTTTATAAAACAATTACTGGCTCCACTATCCACTAATGCAGATATTTCAGTGATTTTTCCTGTCTTTTCTTCTTGTAAGAGGGTGGGGAGTTGGATTGCTCAATCTGCGATTGGTGATACAAGTACAGGAATAGTCATAATGGGGATTGGTGATGCTGAAACACCTTTCCCCTTTAAAAACCCTCTTCTTTCATGGGGGTTTGTTCATCTATCACTGTTGCTTCCTCCTCCTGAGAGAAGCATATTTTGAGGACTTTGAATGCTTCTGTTTTGGAGATGTGCTTGTCTTCCAAAAATGTTTGGAACTTGTCTCCTGTTTGTACTGTGCGAGTTGGTAGTGTGTTTTTGGACAAGGTAGGCACTTTCCTGTAGTCTCTCTCTCTGTTTTTTCCTTTGTAGGAAAAGTTCCTTGATCAATGGTTTCTGGTGGAGCATCTGACTTTATGGCAAATGAAACATTTATTGTTTTTCATATGTTCAGCCCTTTCCATGGGTGAGAGTCAGATGGCATCAACGTCCATCGCATTTGGATCTTTGTGGTTTTGGGAAGATCCTGTTTCTGGGCATGTCTGTCCCAATCTGAGGAGCTGCGTCCTAGTCCTGATTTGGTCAAATTGTGCAGCTTTTTCTACCCATTTCATCCATTTCTCCAGGGCAGGGTCTACTGTGGTCATCAGGTTTACAATTTCTGCATTTACCACTACCCTGAGAAGATCTATCAAGATCATGTCCTGATGTCCCATTCCTGCATTAGCCACTAATAGCTTGAACTGAGCTCTGAAGTTTGAGAAGGTCCCCCTGCCTTGTCTTAAGGCATAAAGCTTGGATCGTGCATCAGCCTGAGCGTCTGCTGGTGAGAAAGTTGTAAAGAAGTCTTTTTCTGGATTGGCGAAGGTGATGTTGATCATTCCTTTCACTGCATCCTCCAGCTTCTGATACCATCCTTCAGTGAAGGTGGCAGCCAGCCCGGTTTTCATGTTATTAAGAAGGATGACAATCTGTGCCAGTTCATCATATACTTCCCTGTTTAACAGGAAGTATGCCTTCATTGCTCGGAACCATCTTTTGGCATCCTCTGCTTTCCCACTGAAGTTTTCTGGACATCCCACGCATATCTCCGACTTCTTGGTTGCAGGAGTTACAGCCAGTGGGTTGGCTGTGGGGGTGGGCGCTGGTCCAGTAGCTTGGTGAGTCATGGCAGTGGTGTGCAGGGGAGACAACTCAATTGGGGAAGGTTCTTTTGGGGTAGAGAGCCCAGTATGTCCTGATTCAGGGGGTATTGAGATGACTGGGGGTGCTGGAGAGACTTGAGATGGTTGACGAAGTCTTCTGGGTGGTTGGAAAGGGTTAGGCGGTTGAGCTGGTCCTAGAAGTCTTTGTTGCTGGGGTTAGGGGGGCTGGGCTGTTGGGTATGTATTCTTCCTTGTAATCTGATTCCTCCAGTGGTCTTACTCTGGATCTCAACATGATGGCTAATCAGGGTCCCTCTGCTTTCTAGGCAGGGGGAAAGTTCTCTTCCTAGGTAACCTTGGTTTGCCGGGCTAAAAACGCATATAGGGTGATGGTGGCAGCGATGTCATCCACTAGTTTCAGGATAGTGGTGGCAGCAAGGATGAAGCTCGGGACTAGCAGGTCCAGTCTTCCTTTCAACACTGTCTTCGTGGTTGTTTGACTAAGAGTCCTTCTACTAAAAAGCAGGGACAAAAATAGAGCTAGTTCTTTTGTTATGCTTGTGTGGAGTTATCCAGCAAGGTCAAAGGTTCAACAGCAAGTCAGAACCAATGAAAGCAACTAGTCGAGTGCACACTCAGAGGTGTAGTGTGAAGACATGGGAGGTTCTCACTAACTGTGAAGAGCAGTCTCGTGGAGGCCAGAAAACTACACGTAGATTGTGTAGAACTAGCTAAAGAATAGTAATATAGGGCATGGAGGTTTATATATGATTTGGTATTGACGAGTGACTAAGAATTGGCCATGAGGGAGTCATCAGGAGTTACTATGTGAGAATCAATATAGGGGAGAAGGAGAACACAAGGTGATGCAAGAGAATCACCTGAGGAGAATATGTCCATTAACGGTATGGGTGCATCAAGGGAAGAATCAAAGATGGGAGGCATAGCAATGGGATAAGAGCATAAAGGAAAATGAATGTCCCTGCCAGTCAACAAGTCAGACCGGTTATCGGAGGGAGAAGAAAAACTCATCAAATATGCGTGTCGACTTGAAGGAGAAATAGCGGTCGCATTTCTTGTAACATTATCTAACCAGAACAGAACACCAGGTGACTGTCCAAACTGATCATAAGAACCTGGGATACTTTAAACAACCCCATAAGCTTTCTTGACATCAAGCATGATGGATGTTATTCCTCCAAGACTTTGATATCTGATATCACAACCTCCCAGGCAATAAGATGGCCCCTGCTAATGCTTTATCCCAACAAGAAGAAGTGGACACCACCAGTGACAACCAGGATGTCACTCTTATCCCTGATGATCACTTCATCAATCTCATCAATCTTGCTATCTGAGAAAAGATCATCCTATCCACTAAAGAAGACCCTTCAGCAAAGAATTCCATCACTGCTGCACAAATGGGTTCTTCTCTATTCTCTAGAGCATCTGTCAACAACTGGAAATGGGAGGATGGGATGTTATATTTCAAGGGACATCTTTTTATTCCTGAAACCCAATGACAAACATTGGTCACATCTATTCACAAATCCCCTGCTGGAGGGCATGGTTGATACTTTAGAACCTCATCTCTACTCCAGCAGGATTATTGGTGGCCTGGACTCTCTGCTTTTGTCTGCAAATTTGTCCATGGATGTGCAGTTTGCCAAGCAAACAAGGTCAACACTCATCCCACATCACCACTGCCTGTCCCCAACCCTGTCAAGGTGGACTACCCTTTCCAGAATCTCTCTATGGATTTGATCACAGATCTCCCCATCTCTGCCAGTTTTGACTCTGTTCTGGTCATGGTTAACCATGGCCTTACAAAGGGGGTAATTTTCCTACCTTACAATAAAACCATCAATACTGCAGGAGTAGCAAATCTCTTTTTCAGAAACATCTTCTCCAGATTTGGACTACACAACTGAATCATCTCAGACAGGGGCCCTCAATTCACTTCAGCATTTGTGAGAGAACTCACCCATCTCTTACAATACAATCTTGCTCTGTCCACTGCCTACCACTCTCAAACTGATAGTGAAACTGAATGTGTAAACCAAGAATTAGAAACATACCTCAGGATATTTTGTGATGGAAACCCTGCTAAGTGGCATGACCTACTTCCCATTGCCAAATTTGCTCACAATTCTGCCACTCATTTGGTCACCAAACAGACTCCCTTCACCCTGATGTTAGGATATGATCCCTGTGCCTACCCTACCATAGGAAAAACTTTCCTCCCTGCACTTGAATCCTGAATAACTATTCTAGACAATGCCCAAAAAGAAGCAAAAGCAGCACATGTGGCTGTCTGGTTATGTCTATGAGATAAAGGATGGTCTAAGTATAAACCTTTCAAAGTTGGAGACAGTATGGTTGGAAGGAAAGAATCTTCACATCCCCTACCCCTCATGGAAACTTGCCCCTAAACAAGAAGGCCCCTTCAAAATTGAAAAAGTCATCTCCCATGTCACATTCCAACTTCACCTTCCTGTCTCTTAGAAAATTCATCCAGTATTCCATGCATCTCTCCTCACCCCTTTTGTTGAAACCCCAGAACACAGAAGAAATTTCCTTCAACCTCCACCCAACTCTATTGAAGGAGAAGAATATGAGGTGGAAGCCATTTTAGCCCATTGAGGAAACCCAGGATGACAAAGATATTTGGTCAAATGGAAAGGATATTCATCTGCTGAGAATACTTGGGAACCCACTTCTAACTTTGTCAATGCTCACAACTTACTTTGTTCTTACCAGAAATTGCACCCATCTGCTTTCCTTACCCAAGTCTCCCTCCTAAAGAACTCCCCCTGGCACCCTTGAAGAAAGAAATATTAAACAATCTTGGAGCTGGAATCTCCAATGTACAAAGTGAAACACCTTCCAACCCAACAATAATGAAGGGCAAAGCAAGTAAGCTCAGATGAGGACCATTGTCCAACTAGGAAGGGATGATAATCAAGGTGAACTTGACTGGGGCTACCAGCCAGAGGTCCCCTTGTATATATACTGTCCTATCATATATACATGTTGGTACTACATCTGGATGTACCATGAGGAGTCTGCATGGATCTACATGTGCTAGACATAAGGCATCAAGGAGGCATGACTGATTGTAGTGGGAATTGTGGTTGGATCATAAATGGGTCATAGCCTCATAATCTAATCATAAGAGTGTCAGATAAGATGTGATAAGATAAGATCTTAAAAATCAAAGTCTCAAATATCATCCTGTAACACAAAGGGGGTATTGTTACAGTTTTTCCTTTTTTATCTAGGTGAATACTGGATCTTCTCTGAACAGGGACTGATCTCAGATATAAACCAAGTCTCTTTATCTCTTCACTAGTTCACTTTGTCACCTTGTCACCATCTCACATTGATGGTAATCTCACATAGCCTCAGCCACCATCTTTTGATCCTTTGATACCCATCTTTGATGTTGTGCATTGATGTATCAGCTTCCCTAGTTACCCATGACTCACCAGAGGCTGTATCCACAGTATGACTCATACTATATAATCTTTCACTCCTGTATAGCTATTCCTTAGCTAGTTCTATGCAATCTATGTGTAGTTTTCTGGCCTCCACAAGACTGCAAGTGCAGTTAGTGAGATCCTCTCATGTCCTCACACTACACCTCAGAGTGTGTGCTTGTCTAGTATCTTTGTTTGAGTCCAGACTTGTAGTCCAGACTTCTGGACTTGCTGGATAACTCCATGCAAGTGTAACACCTTCAATGAGAATGACTTTCCTAATTGTCCCAGAGACCAACAAGACAAACTACCCTTGCCTTTACCTTTACCAAAGCCAGTCACAAATCAAGAAAATGATCAAGAGGACACTCTTGACTTAGATGTAATCTTTGACACTCCAAATCCTAATCCCATTCAACCAGGACCTAGACAACAGGCTCCTGGACCTCCATCTTGACCACCATTACCTCAGAGACCAGTACAAGAATGAAGACATTGAATTATACCTGACAATGCTTATGGAGATCATCCCCCTGTTGCCATTCAACAAGAGATAAATCAAAACCAAGATTTCTTAGCTTGAGGTCCACTCATCCAACAGGATGAAGACAACCAGGATGATTTACCCCCAAGGGGAGATCTAGGAACATTCCTTAGTGGAAAATTTATCAATTCACTTCTAGTTTGTGGAGCTGTTGCTGTTTCAGTACCCAAACAATACCAGGATATCAAGGCTTTTCCTGGGGAAGAACAAAGGAAATGGAGAGCAGCCATGACTGATGAGATCAAATCTCTACATGATCATCATGTTTGGGATCTAGTTGACTTACCAACTGGTTGAGAACCCATTAAAGGGAGATGGGTATACACTTTAAGACTTGGCAACTGATATAAAGCTAGATTTGTGGCTAAAGGTTTCACAAAAATTTATGGTATTGACTTTGATGAAAAATTTTCACCTGTTGCTAGATTTAAGACAGTTTTTCTCTTGCTATCCTTAGCTGCCTAAGAAGACTGGGAAATTGAAGCTTTGGATGTCAAAACAGCATTCTTCTTCAGAGATTTAGATGAAGAAATCTACATGGAGCA
>JBBPTT010001365.1:0-10873 GCA_038094175.1 Boletellus aff. lepidospora | reverse complement strand
ATCAATGTGCAGCATCAGAGATGGGATCAGAGGATCAAAAGATGGTGGCTGCGGGGCTGTGCGTGACTATCATCATTGTGAGATGGTGAAGGTGTGACAATGTGAAGTGGTGATGGAGTGACGTGTTCGTCTGGGGAATAGTCGTTAGTGACCAAGCTTCGGTTGATCAAAGAGAGTCCCTATGGATAGACTGGCAGTTGCTATGATTAGGTCGAGTTTGAAGGGGACTTATCTAGGGAAGAAAAGGAAAAACTGTAACAACGGCTGGACGTTTCGTCCTCTCCGACGATGCCTCCGATACAGAAACTAACGACCACATTGCTGCTCGACTCAGGGCTCTGAAGGGTGGGCTGTCGTCAACATCAAACCAACATGCCAAGACAGCTTCGCGGCATGAACACCTCCTCACTTTGGACTCGGATGACAACAAAGAAATCCAGACCAAGAATGCTCCAAGAGACGTTCACACCCGTCATGCAACATTCGACCCAGAAACATCGCACATCAATGAAGTAGAGAATATAGCACATAAAATGCATTCTCTGGACATTACTGACACATCATATTCAGCATTATATACTCATCTCACTTGTCTAGCACCGGCTGCAGCTCAGGCATGGGCACCACCGTCAGCTCGCCAACTCAAAGTACCACAACCCTCGCCATTGCCACAACCGCATCTCACCACTCTTGCAGCACTCGTATGCTACATGTGCAGAGGCCCACACATGCTACGGGACTGCCCAACTACTGATGCGCTGATACAGCAAAGCCGCATCATCCGGACCAACGGGTATCTGACCTTTCCTGACAGCTCGCGCATTCGGCGCCACCCCACCACAGGGAACCTGCAGACCACCATAGAAGAGCATTACACACAGCCCACGACGCCCAGACCAGCACCAGCATTGTCCACTCCAGAATTCCAACGCGATGACCCACTGCATCTCAAGGCCGCAAATATGCTCACCATTGACGAGTCCTCCTACTTATTCCACTGCAAGCCACATGTTGACAACCACGCCCTCATCACAGACGAAGTCACTGAAGAGGTGGACTCTAATGCCATCACATGGTCCAAGACCCACCAGGTCATGGCCCCCAATGACACGGAGCAACACACAACATCACCCCCGCCGGCAGCCTCCAAGCCTCCACCTGCCTTCACCTACAAATCTAAGGCTGCATCGCCAGAAGCAGCAAACCGAATCTACCAAAGCATTCTATCTTGCCCCATGCCGAGCGTCACCGTCGCTGACCTTTTTGCCATCAGTCCGGACTTACGAAAAGAAGCAGTCGAGTACTGCAAAACACATCGCATCCCGAGCACTGCGACCACTCTTGCCGTTGATCAATCCCCCATCCCTCCACTACAGATTGAACACTCCACTCTGCTGCAGGAGCTGCCTGTCCTACTTAACGGCGTCCACCAAGAATATGGCCTGCTCAACAATGGATCTGAAATCGTCGTCATCCGAGAAGACGTATGGCGCAAATCAGGCGCGCCCATCAATGAGCACACAAAAACAACCATGCAGACCGCTAATGGTGGCACGCAAGCAATGAACGGGTGTGTTGAAATGTTGGAAATTAACGTCAACGGCATCAAGACATGGGCTCATGTGTATGTTGTTCCTAATGCCCCATTCCAATTACTGCTCGGTCGCCCCTGGCAGTGTCTAGTCTGCTTGCAGAAACAGGAAACTGAAAACGGCATCCTGGTCACCATCCACAATCCCCTCTGCCCATCTGAATGCCACACCATCTTGACCATCATGCGCCCCCCCCCACAGCAGGGTCCCTGTGACTCCTTCGTGCTCACAGCACCAACACCAACATCCTCCCTCTCCTCGACCCCCCTCTCGGAGCTCCAGCTTCGCGGCACATTCTCACTCGACCCCATCAGACATGCCCTCGTTTACAAGAAGGTCGCCAACTGTGTCAAACCTGTCGCCACAACCATGCCTCAGCATGCCCGCATTGTCTGTCGCTTCCCCAGCAATCCCCTCGCCTCCCTTCCTGTCCTGCCAACCAACCCCCCAATATTCTCGCCTGGACTCCACCTATCTCAAGAACACATGGATGCTCTGGGCATTTTCAAGAACTCATTCCTATGGCCGGAAGAACGAAAGCTCACCACTCACATACTTTGCATCAATGAATTAGGATTAGTCTGGGACGAATCAGAAAAAGACCGGTTCCGGGACGACTATTTTCCCCCCGTCATCATTCCCACCATCGAGCACACTCCTTGGGTGCACCGTCAGCCGCCCATCCCACCCGGAATTCATGACGAAGTCATCCAGCTCATCAAATCCAAGATCGTGTCAGGAGTATATGAGCCGTCCAACAGTTCATACCAGTCCAAGTGGTTCTGTGTTGCTAAGAAGAATGGCTCGATTCGGATCGTACATGACTTACAGCCACTCAACGCAGTCACAGTCAAGGACGCAGCTACACTCCCATATGTTGACTTCTTCACTGAGCAGTCAGCTGGGCACTCCATCTACTCAACGATGGACTTATTTGTCAGGTTCAACCATCGTGCGCTAGCAACTGAGTCATGCGACATCACCACATTTCAGACACCATTGGGCACCTTCCATCTCACTTCACTCCTCATGGGCTGGACTGACTCCCCTGCCATTTTCCAGAACGATGTTGCCTTCATTTTACAGGATGAAATTGACGTCGTGCCCAATTTCCAGGATGATATCAATGTCCTTGGCCCTTGCACACGCTACAAGACGACTAACGGCACTTATGAAACCGTGCCCGACAACCTGGGCATCCGCTGCTTCGTGTGGGAACACTGCCAGGATGTCCACCGCATGTTGCATCGCCTCACACACGCTGGCGCCACTGTCTCCGCCAAGAAGCTGTTCGTCTGTGAACTACAAGTTATCATCATCGGACAGACCTGCAGCTATGAAGGATGTACCCCCGACAAGTCAAAAGTCTCAAAAATCGCAAACTGGCCAAGCCCGTGCACCACCCGGACCGAGGTGCATGGCTTCCTAGGTACCACAGGTACCTTGCGCATCTGGATCCGCAACTACTCCTCTATTGCCCACCCGCTCGTCGATCTCACACGTGAAGCTGTGCCCTTCAATTGGACGACTACATGTCAGCAGGCCATGAACGCCCTTAAGGCTGCCATCGCCTCCAGTCCGGCCATCAGACCCATCGACTATACGTCCGGATGAATGGTTGTCCTTGCAGTCGACTCCTCTCACATCGCTGTCAGCTATATTCTCTCACAGCATGATCAGGAAGGACGGCGTCGGCCCTCACGTTTCGGTTCCATTTCATGGAATGACCGGGAGTCCTGGTACTCACAGGCAAAGCTAGAACTCTATGGTCTTTTCCGCACACTTAAGGCGGTTAAAGTCTGGCTTATCGGCCTCAAGACTCTCATCGTCGAGGTCAATGCAAAGTACATCAAGGGGATGCTCAATCACCCCAATATCCAGCCGAATGCCGCCATGAACTGCTGGATCGCGGGAATTATTACGTTCGACTTTACACTCAAACACGTCCCCATGTCTCGCCACCAAGGCCCTGATGGCCTTTCCCACTGCCAACATGTTGACGAAGATGCCGCAGACGATGACGAGACAGAGGAGGCAGTGGAGGATTGGCTCGACGAGGTAATCTGTTGCTCGGTCTGGATCGCTCATGGGTGCTCCACAGGATCACTCAATGTCTATTTCGCCAAGGGAGGAGGGAACACCCTCATACTCTCTTCAGCAGCATACGATGATGATATGCCAATCCCAACCATGCAGCAGACACACCAGCGATTCGGCCTCCTACAGGACATCACGTCCTTCCTCGACACATTTAGTACTCCCCATGGACTAAGTCCCTTACAGCGCACGCGCTTCCTCAAGCATGTGTCTCACTACTTTGTCAAAAGTGGACAACTCTGGCGTAAAGACCCACAAGGTCTGCACCAGCTTGTAGTATCCATCGCTGACCGATCCCGCATTCTCTGCTCCATGCACGATGACTTAGGTCACAAAGGTGTCTACCCGACGACCCGCGCGATCGCCGATCGATTCTGGTGGCCGTCCCTACGTGAAGACGTAGCTTGGTTCATCAAAATGTGTCATCAATGTCAAGTCCGGTCTCTTGAGAAAGTTGTCGTCCTGCCAACAGTCGCCATGCCCGCACCATTATTCCACAAGGCCTACGTCGACTCAATGCACATGCCAATGGCGCAAGGCTACTCATACATCGTACAAGCACGCTGCTCGCTCACGGGATGGCCGGAATGGCGCAAGCTCAAGTCTGAGACAGGACACACGATCGGCGCGTTTCTATTCGAAGAGATCCTGTGTTGCTGGGGCGGACTAACAGAAATAGTCACTGACAATGGCACCCCTTTCGTTGCTGCACTAGACTGGCTTGCTGACAAGTACCAAATTCAACACATCAAGATCTCGCCATACAACTCGCAAGCCAACGGCATCGTCAAATGATCTCATCGCACAATCCGCGACTCCCTCGTTAAAGCCTGCAATGGCAACATGACTCAATGGCCGAACATGGTCCACCACGTCTTCTGGGCCGACCGCGTCACTACTCGCAAATCCACCAGTCACTCTCCCTTCTACATGACGCACGGAATGGAACCCCTTCTACCGCTAGATATAGCGGAGGCCACGTTTCTCTTTCCCTCCCTCAGTGCATGCTTACCAACTAGCGATCTTCTAGCAGCTCGCGCACGACAGCTGGTGAAACGCGACGAGGACCTCCAAGAGATCCACGACCACATACTCAAGAGTCGCTTTGCCTCTGTTGCTGACCTCGAGCATCGTGCCGCGCACAATATCCAAGACTGTACCTTCGAGCCAGGCGACCTTGTCCTTGTCCTCAACAAGAAGATCGAGCCAGCATCAAATGCAAAGTGTTGACCGCGATATCTCGGCCCTATGGTCGTCATCGCTCGCACTCAGAACGGTTCTTACCATCTTGCCGAAGTAGATGGCTCGATCTTGAGGCTCTGTTTCGCTGCGTTTCGGCTGATCCCATATCACACCAGGTCGAGGAAGATCCAGGTGACAGAGTTCATAGATGACGAGGAGCTAGCAGGAGTTGTCGAGGACGAGCTGTCAAGGGTTACCACAGCTGAGGACGGCAGCGATCTCAAAAGTCCCCCGCGGGTGTAAGGACTACACTGCACACGCACGCGGAAACCTCGTCAAGGGGCATCGCTATCACATCGGCATATCACTTTGTCTCATCGTCCCTTACTAGCAAACATGCGATATTTCTATTTGTCTCTCCTCCTGTACACGAGTGTAGCAACGGACCGGCCCCCAATCGGTAGCTACGATACCGCTCCGTTCCGCACCTATTTAGACTCGAATGCACCCATGTATCCAGAGAATCAGATCCCCTCAGTTGGGTTTTTCATCTCACTTCATCCCTGCTAGACGCCATTGACAACGAGCGACAACGAGTCCGCCCGTGTCTTTGTCAGCACCGACCTCACACTTGAGTCCACGACCGGAATCCGGACTCACTTATCGCCCTCACCACCTTCGCGGCTTAGTCACACAGTCCCCTTCGAACTCGCTATCGCACCGGCAGCCCACGTCGGTCCCCTACACATTCACAGTAGGTCAGCTCACATCATTCACAGTCCAGCCTGGTCCAGCACATTGGAATGCTGTTAAGCATCTCCTGCACTACATCAAAGGCACTCTCAACTACTCAATCACCTATGCACCTGATCCATCCTCCACTGAGCTATTTGTGACCTACTCTGATGCAAACCATGGTGGCTGCAAGGACACCGGGTGCTCCACCAGCACATTTGTTGTCAAGATTGGCACAGGTGCAGTTTGCTGGATGTCAAAGTGCCAGTCCATTGTTGTACTGTCCACCACTGAGGCCAAGTATGTCACTGCATGCGAAGCAGGCAAAGAGATCATCTGGATGCACAAGCTGGTGCAGGAGCTCGGATTCACTCTCTCAGGCCCCTCTACCCTGCATATGGACAATCAGTCAGCAATACAGGTAGCGAAGCACCTGGAGCATCATGGGCAGATGAAGCACCTTGATTTGTGATGGTACTGGTTGTGAGATGTGGTGGACAATGGACTGATCTCTCTGAAATTCATTGTGACGACACACATGCCAGCTGATCTATTGACAAAGGCATTGCCTCGAGTCAAGGTACAGGAGTTTTGAACAATGCTTGGACTTGGGAGAGTTGCACAATGAGGGGGGAGTGTTAGATTCATTGATTGCACCATTTAGCTATCATTCGCATTGCCACACTTGTGGCATATCATTGTTGTTTATTTTTATTTACTGTACTTCACACTCACATCCTCAGAGTTCACTTTCTGCACCCTCAGTTGCTTACAGTGAACTCCAGGTATGTTAATCTAGATACTTTCAATATATAGTTGCTTACAGCAAACTCCAGCTGTTCTCCAGCTGCTTAACAATATAACCACCATATAGACCTTAAAGAAACCTTCATACCCAAGATAGCCAAAGTCTATCTGCTTAATCCCAAAGAGCTAGAAGCTGTTACAATTTTCTCTCTTACTCCTGTATCTTCCTTATCTCCATTGAATTGATACAAGTTGTCACCCTGCTCCTCTTCTCTTACCCATTTGTTCATTTCCTTTTAGTCCTTGGTTCTTATTCTGCTGAGATATGAGTTATCTTGAATCTTTCCCCTTAGTTACCTTTTGTTCATTCCTGGTTGCACCAGGATAGCCTCTACTTACCCCAGTGATTCTACCATGTTCTATAGGCTTCAATGCTTACTCATCCTCATCTATATACACCTTCATCTAGCACCTTGTTCTGTATTCTTGTTCTACACAGTAACATGCAGTCTCTTGTCACACCTTGGTCTTGATCCTCAGATCCCTTTCAATCTTGAGTTCCTCAAGCCTTGAGTATCCTTCAAAGCCCTTCATCTCCCTTGTTCACCTAGGCAGTAAGGACTCTGTGACCTCTTTGTGAGAGTCCACCCTTCTGCAGGTTGCTTGAATGACATGAGAGTGCATTCAGCATAATAGAAGCTTGTAAAACATTTGTTGATGAAAACCTGAAGAAAGGAACCATTGTCCCATCCCAATCCCTCCAAGCTTCACCCTTATTTTTTGTACCCAAAAAGGGCAGTAGACTTTGACCCTGTCAGGATTACCACTATCTCAATGAACATATGGTCAAAAACACTTATCCACTTCCTCACATTTCTGAGCTTGTTGACCAACTAAAAGATGCCACAATCTTCACTAAGATGGATATCCAATGGGGTTATAACAATGTTCTGATCCATCCTCCAGACTGATGGAAAGCCACCTTCATCACACCTTTGAACCAATAGTCATGTTCTTTGGACAAAGCAATTCTCCAGCTATGTTCCAAGCCCTTATGAACCATGTCTTTGCTGACATGATTGCCAAAGGATGGCTGATTATATACATGGATGATTTTATCATTGCATCAAAACAACCTGGGGAGCATACAGAAAGAACTTGTTGAGTTCTTCAATGAATGATGGAAAATGACTTATTCTTCAAGCTGGGTAAATGCTCCTTTAACATCACAGAGGTAGACTACCTTGGAATGATAGTCTGACCTGGAGAAATCATCCTTGACCCTGGAAAACTCAATGCCATCAAAGACCGGAGGAGCCCAACTTCCATAAAACAAATCTCTTTGTTCATTGAGTTTTGCAATTTCTATAGAAAGTTCATCCTAGACTTCTCCAGGATTACTCAACCCCTCCATGAACTAACCAAGAAAGGGGTAACTTGGAATTGGTCACCAGAATGTGAAACAGCCTTCTGGACTTTACAGAAAGCCTTTATGTCCAGACTAATCCTTAAGATGCCAGACTCCACTAAACCCTTCACAATTATGACTGACACTTTGCTCACCACCTCTGGAGCTGTCCTTATGCAAACTGATGGAAATGGAGACCTTCACCCATGTGCCCACTTCTCCCAGACCTTCTCCCCTGAAGAGTGGAACTATGACATCTATGATTAGGAGTTACTAGCAGTCATACAAGCATTGGAGGAGTGGAGACATTATCTATCAGGAACAGAACACCAAGTGACAATGCAAACTGATCATAAGAATCTGGCATACTTTAAACAGCCCCATAAGCTCTCCTGCCAACAAGCAAGATGGATGTTGTTCCTACAAGATTTTGACATCCAATATCAAAATCTCCCTGGAAACAAAATGGCCCCAGCTGACACTTTATCCAGAAAAGAGGAAATCAACACCACCAATGACAACCAGTATGTTATCCTCATTCCTAACGATCACTTCATCAACCTTATTGACCTTGCTATATGAGAGAAGGATGTTCTTTCCACCAAAGATGATCCTTTAGCTAAGAACACCATCACTGCAGCACAAATGGGTTCTTCCTTCTTTCCATGGGCTTCCACTAATGATTAGAAATGGAAGGATGGAATGCTATATTTCAAGGGACATCTCTTTATCCCTAAACCACAAAGACACGTATTGGTCACCACCTTACATGAATCCCCTGCTGGAGGACATGGTGGACATTTCAGGACTCTCTCTCTACTCCAATGGGATTGGTGGTGGCCTGGTTTATCAACCTTTGTCTGCAAATTTGTTCATGGATGTGTGGTTTGTCAAGTGAACAAAGTCAACACTCAGCCCACACCCCCACCACCTATCCCAAATCCTATGGAGGTGAACTGCCCTTTCCAAAATATTTCAATGGATTTGATCACTGACCTCCCACTCTCTGCCAATTTTGATTTGGTTTTGGTTGTGGTCAACCATGGCCTTATAAAGGGGGTAATTTTCCTACCTTGCAACAAAACCATAGATGCAGCAGGAGTAGCCAAACTCTTTTTCAGAAATATCTTCCCCAGGTTTGGACTTCATGACTGAGTCATCTCTGATAGAGGCCTCCAATTTGCTTCTGCATTTGTCTGGGAACTTGCCTGCCTTTTACAATATGACCTTGCCCTGTCCATGGCATATCATCCACAAATTGATGGTGAAACAGAATGAGTAAATCAGGAGTTGGAAACATATCTTCGGATATTTTGTGATGGGAACCCTGCTAAGTGGCATGATCTTCTCCTAATGGCTGAATTTGCTCATAATTCCACCATTCATTCAGTCACAAAACAAACCCCTTTTGCCCTCATGATGGGATATGAATCTCGAGCCTATCCCACTATTGGAAAAACTTCCTCCCAGCATTGGAATCCTGCATGGCTATCCTTGACAAAGCCAGACAGGAAGCAAAGGCAGCACATGTCACTGTGCAACTATGAATGAAAGAAAGAGTATGGTCTAAATATAAACCCTTCAAAGTCAGAAACAAAGTATGGCTAGAAGGAAAGAACCTTCATATTCCCTATCTGTCCAGAAAGCTTGCCCCAAAATTGGAAGGCCCCTTTGAGATCAAAAAAGTAATATCTGCAGTCTCTTTCCAGCTCCATCTTCCCTCTTCTTAGAAGATTCATCTAATCTTTCATGCTTCTCTGCTCACTCCATGCATTGAAATGGTGGAACATGGGCCTAATTTCCTCCAACCACCAGACTCCATAAAAGGAGAAGAAGAATACAAAGTAGAAGAAATTCTTGCACATTGAGGAACATTCGGACGAAGATGATATTTGGTTAAATGGAAAGGATACTCTTCAGTTGAAAATACTTGGGAACCTGCCATCAATCTATCCAATGCCAGGGACTTACTGCAGAGTTACCAAATAAGGCACCCTCCCACCTTTCTGCAGTAATGATCCAACTCCCCCTGAATTCATCCCTGACTGTGTAATTCTGATATGATTCAATTCTCCTGGTCTGTGCACAGCACCTAGTCCTATAAAAAGACACCTCTCTCTCAGAAACACCATCTGCAGCACCACTGCTTTTCCTCACCTCCCATCACTCACCATGTGATTCCCACTTGAGTTTAACAAACTCCTCACCCTCCTCACCACCTCCATCTTACTGTACATGGTGTATTTGGTGCACAACTTGGTGAACAAGTCCAGATTCTGGGCTGTCAAAGTGCATGTTTGGGACCAGACCCTACTATACAGTGACTCACAAAATTGTCCCAATGTTTTACATTTTTTGATTGTTTGTTGAATAACTCTGGAAGGAAAATAAATATAAACAAAATGTTAGCGAATGAAAGAAAGCATCTGCCATTGGCTAAATATGGGTAAAGTAATTATGTAATTTGGATCAGTAACCATGGAGATATACATCATTCAAAACTGACACTCATTGGGACAATTATGTGAGTGTGCTTCTGAATACAATTTTAATGCTTTGTGTGACCACCTTTAGCCTTGATCACTGCTTCAAACCTCCTAGGAATGCTTTTAATCAACTCCTGACACACTTCTGGCTCTATCTTTCCCCACACTTTTGCAACTCTGTTCCACATCTTCCAAATTCACTTGACTTGCCTTGGATATTTGCAAAGTTGTTTTTTGAGGTGATTCTAGAGGTGTTAAATTGAATTGAGGTCTGGAGACTGTGGGGGCCAGTCTAGAAAAGTGATATTATTATCCTTCCTCCACTCCTTGGCCTTTTTGGAGGTATACTTGGGGTTATTGTCATGTTGAAAGATAAGACCCTTCAAAGGAATTCTGCTTTCCTTCATGCTGGACAGCAAGTTGGCCTCCAGAATGTCCACATACTGCTCAGCATTCATTCTTCCCTCAACCTCTGAAAGTCTCTCCACACCCTCCTAATCCATATAGCCCCATACCATAATGTTTCCTCCACCAAACTTTGTTGTATCTTGGACTTCTCTTTCCATAAACCCCTCTCCAGCCTTTTTCCACTCCCATTGTCTTTCATCTGAGGTAATCTTGTTGAT
>JBBPTT010001363.1:0-10879 GCA_038094175.1 Boletellus aff. lepidospora | reverse complement strand
GTGAAAAGCTCCAAGTGAACTTGACTGGGGACTCCAGCCAGAGGTTCCTTGGATATATATACACTGGAGTCTGTATGTACATGTTGTGACCATATCTAACGATCTACTCTAGGGTAGGTGTGGGCATAGGGTATGAGTCACTACATGAGGAGTCCACATGGATCAACATGCACTAGCCATGAGGTATCAAATGAAAGAGAAGAGAGAAACATAGCCATGCACAGCATGGAGATGAAAAGAAGGCTGCGCACATATAGGGTGAGTTATGGAAGATATCATAAAGAGATAGAATGCTCTAGAAAGAGATAAGATCATAATTGTGAGTCACATGACCCGATAAGATAAGATAAGATTGGAAAAACGGAGTGTCATAAGTGAGAAAAGACATGCTGTAACACCTGTCACATCACTCCACAAGATTATGTGACCCATTCTGCAAACCTTGACAGTGACAGAATACCAGACATTTCTCCAGCATGGATCATATGTCCACCCTGTCACTGAAACACTTCTAGAACCCTCAACAGACTGAGAGTGAAGCAAGAGGTGATCTCTTGGATCAGAGGGCAAGAAGAAGGAAACTCCAAGAAGACTTGGCTGGGGACTCCAGGCCAAAGGTCCCTTGGATATATATACATACTATAGTATATACATATTGTAGTTGTATCTACTGATCTACAGTGAGGAGTCTGCATGCATCAACATGCACCAACCATAAGGTATCATAATGGAAGAGAAGAAGATACATAGTCATGACCATAAGATGTTGGTGAGGCATGACTGATCATGAGGGGAGTCATGGATGGATCATAGCAAGTCATGCCGAGTCATGGTGGGTTGTGATATCTAATCTAATCATAAATGTCAGCAGGCCACGTGACCTGATAAGACAAGATAAAAGTTCGAAAATTTTGTGCTGTAACATAGACAAAGTGATCAGAGAAGGATACAACCTGAGAGAAAGGTCAAGATCCTTATCCCTACTTACCTTGCTATTGCCCACACCAGAGCCAGTGGGTAGACATAACCAGAGGCTGACTCCTGACCCCTGGACACCACCTCACATATGCATGAGGCAGGCCTGTTACAAGAAATGCCACAGCCTGGATGGTGGCAGAGGAGGTGGTTACTGTGCTAAGTTTTCCTCCTATTTCTTGATATGATCTTGGTCTCACTCTTCACTTAGATGAGCACTTTCCCACCAGATCTTACCTGGTCCCTATGCCACCTATCTTCTCTTCTGATCATGATGTGCCCATCTCTTTATCAGACACTTTCCTCACACAGTGATTCTCTTGTATCACTGCATTTCTCCTATCACAGCCTTTGTAGATGACTCACTCCAACTCAGGTTGGACTCATAGTGACTCATAACATAACTTCTCCAGCCATATATAAGTTGTGTGCCATGTACTATTAGTCCTCAGCTAGTTCTATGCAATCTACACATTGTTATCTGGCCATCCACTTGATCACTCAGTTGTGATCTTAGTGAGACCCTCTTGTGTCTTCATGCTACACCTCAGAGTGCATGCTAGTGTTCGTATCTTTGTGGATAAGCTTGCTGGGTAACTCTGTGCAAGCATAACAAAAGAACTAGCTGTCTTCTCACCCCTGCTTTTTAGCAGAAGGGCCTAGCCAACATCACGTCAAGATTCAAAGTACCTCAATCCTCCAACAAAGAGGATGAACATCCCAGAGAACCCTTGTCCACCCCTCACCTCCATCCTAGAAGAATCACTGGAACCTCGCAAACCCCACCATCTCCCTTTCTGCCACCAAGGAGACTGTGACAACCATCACAAGTATCACCTGCACCACCCATAATCACCCTGCCTACTTCAGAAGTACATCAGGAGGAGGAACCCATCGAGCACACTGGCTTTTCCACCCCTAACAAAGGATTAGGATCTCCAATTGAGTATTCACCTCCTCCTGATGAACCAATATCTCACCATGGTACACCCACAACTGTCCCAGCACTTCCTGCACCCACTCCAACAGTGGTTCCAACTCTATCTGTGGTTATAACCACTGGAAAAAAATCTGAAATCCAAGCAGGCTTACCCAAAGACTTCGACGGAAAGGCTGCCAGTGCAAAAAGATGGTTTAGGTCCATGAAGGCCTTTTTCATACTTAATGAAGAAGTCTACACAGAACTCGGACAGATTCTTATAGTCCTGAACAAGATGAAAACAGGTCTAGCAGCTACCTTCATGGAAGGATGGTATCAGAAGATCAATGATGAAACCAACCACCCTGGAATGGTCACCATCTCATTCAAAGAACTGGAAAAGGACTTCTTTACAACCTTCTCCCCAGGTGATGCTCAAACTAAAGCAAGATCCCAACTTTACGCTTTGAAACAGGGAAGGGGAGGGTTCCCCACATTTCGCACTCAATTCAAGCTGCTAGTCGCTAATGCTGGCATGAGTCATCAAGACATAATCTTGATTGATCTCCTAAAAGTCACAGTAAATGTGGATATAGTCAACCTTATGACAGCAGTAGATCCACCCCCATCCACTTGGCAGAAGTGGATGGAGAAAGCCACCCAATTTGATCAAGTCAGAATGCACACACAAATGTTGCATACAGGACAGTCCTGCCCCACAGATTTGGCCAGACACCATCATGTTGCTAGAGACCCAAACACCATGGATGTAGACACCATTAGGCTCACCCCTGTTGAAAGGGCTCAGCATATGAAGAACAACAAATGTTTCATTTGTCATCAAGTAGGATGTTCCACTAGGAATCATAAAGGAGGGAGAGGGGGTTGGCGAAAGAACAAGGGGCAAACTACTAGACAAGCCCCTTTTTCACCCAATCTGACTCAGCATACTTGGGCACAATACACAGAGAGCAACACCGGATTGACCTCTCAGAATCAGGACATCCAAGTACAACCTGATGACAAAGACCCAGTACAGGAATTTCTCTCGACCCATAAGAATATCTCAAAGAAAGACATGGTGGAAGTGTTAAGGACTTGTTTTGATGAGCCAGAAGTCAAGCAAGAAGGGGTAGAAGAAAACAGTCTTCAAAATCCTAACATGGATTTTTAAAGGGAAGACATGTTCCAGCATCACCATCTTCCCAGATTATTGCCCCTGTAATTGTATCTGAACTTAGTGAGCGAGCAATCAGACTCCCCACTCAATTATATGAAACAGGAAAAATCGCTGAGACCAATGCTCTTATAGATATTGAGGCCAGTAGCAATTTCATCAGCAGGAAGCTGGTCGAAGAAGAAGGATGGACTACCCACAGACTAAAAATTCCACTGAAGGCCCTTAATGCTGATGGATTGCAAAACATTGATGGGCTTATATGAAAGAAAGTAAAGCTTTCCATCACTACAGGAACACTAGAACTCCACAAACAAGAGTTCTATGTTATCAACAGTGGAAAAGAAGATGTCATCCTCAGAATACCTTGGTTGTGAATGGTAAACCCAGAAATCAACTGGGCTAAAGGCAAGATTAATTTACCAGAATCATTGAATGAAATATCCCATTCACAAGAACCTATCAAACAGCAATATCTACTTCAATACCTCTCGCTAGACCTGACTGAACATATTAGAAAGGAGGAGATCAAGAAAATGACCATGTCCACTGAGATTGCCCAAGCCCAACAACCAGCAAAACCAGAGGTCACTCTTCCCCCAGAATTTTGGGAGTTGAAAAGCATTTTTGAAGAACCTCCTCTTGGAAAACTTCCCCCATCTAGGAAGTATAATCATCATATCGACCTCAAGGATACATTCATACCATGAGTGGCCAAGATCTACCCACTCAACCCAAAAGAGTTGGAGGCCTGTAAAACATTTGTCGATGAAAATCTGAAGAAAGGAACCATTGTACCATCTCAATCCCCTCAAGCATCCCCCTTCTTCTTCATGCCAAAAAAAGATAGAGGATTATGCCCATGTCAAGACTATTGATATCTTAATGAACATATGGTCAAGAACACCTACCCTTTACTGCAGATCTCAGAACTTGTTGATCAGCTAAAAGATGCCACTATCTTCACCAAAATGGATATCCAATGGGGATATAATAACATGCTGATCGAACCAAGAGATCAGTGGAAAGCAGTGTTCATCACCCCGATCAGACTCTTTGAACCAACGGTAATGTTCTTCGGACAGAGCAATTCCCCAGCCGCATTCCAAGCCTTGATGAACCACAGCTTTGCTGACATGATTGCTGAAGGGTGGCTGATCATCTATATGGATGATCTTATCATCACTTCCAGAGATGGACATGTACACAATGAACAAACTCAATGGGTACTCCAATGAATGATGGAAAATGATCTATTCCTCAAGTTAAGTAAATGCTCTTTCAATGTCACAGAAGTTGACTACTTGGGAATGATGATCCAACCAGGAGAAATTACGCTCAACCCTGAAAAACTCGAGGCAATCAAAGAATGGAAAAGCCCTACCTCTGTCAAACAGATCCAATCATTTATCAGATTCTGCAATTTCTATAGGAAATTCATCATGAATTTCTCCAGGATTAGTAGACCCCTCCACAACCTCACCAAGAAAGGGGTGGTGTGGGCTTGGTCCCCAGACTGTGAACTAGCATTCCAAACTTTGCAAAAAGCCTTCCTGTCTAAACTGGTGTTACAAATGCCAGACTCCACTAAACCCTTCACACTCATGACAGATGCCTCCCTCACAGCATCAGGAGCAATTCTAATGCAAGAAGATGGAAATGGTGACCTTCACCCCTGTGCCTATTTCTCCAGGATGTTCTCACCAGAGGAGTGCAATTACGACATATATGATCACAAGTTACTGGCTATCATCCGTGCATTGGAGGAATGGAGACACTATCTGACAGGAACAGAACATTGAGTGACAGTTCAAACAGATCATAAGAATTTGGTGTACTTCAAACAACCTCACAAATTATCATGCTGGCAGGCTTGCTGGATGCTATTCCTTCAAGATTTTGATATCCAATATCACCACCTTCCCAGACCTAAGATGGCACCTGCAGATGCACTCTCCTGATGGGATGAAGTGGACACCACCAAGGACAATCAAGATGTCACCCTCCTCCCTGAAGATCAGTTCATTTGGCTCATTGATGCAGCAATTCGAGAGAAAGTCATCCTATCCACAGCCAGTGACCCATTGGCAAAGGATGCCATCTCTGCAGCACAGATGGGATCTTCCCTCTTCTCCCGTGCCTCATCTATGGATTTGCATTGGGAAGATGGCATGTTATATTTCAAGGGACATCCTTATATCCCTGAGGATCACAGATTGTCCCTGCTCATGGACATCCATGAATCTCCAGCAGGGGGGCATGGAGGCTTTTTCAGGACTCTCTCCCTGTTGCAACACGATTATTGGTGGCCAGGCATGTTGACACTTGTCCGGAAATTCATTCATGGTTGTGCAGTTTGCCAAGCAAACAAGGTCAATACTCACCCTGTGACCCCGCCTCCGATCCTACTTGCCATGGAGGTGGACCACCCCTTCCAGAATATCTCCATAGATTTAATCACGGACCTCCCAGTTTCAGCAGGTTATGACTCAATCTTGGTCATGGTCGACCATGGGCTTACAAAGGGGATAGTCTTCCTCCCTTGCAATAAAATGGTAGATGCAGCAGGAATTGCCAAATTGTTTTTCAACACATCTTCTCCAGATTTGGCCTACACAATCACTGTGTCTCAGACAGAGGCCCCCAATTTGTGTCTGCATTTGCTCGAGAACTCACAAGACTGCTGTAATATGATCTTGCCCTTTCCTCGGCCTACCACCCACAAACCAATGGAGAAACGGAATGTGTCAACCAAGAACTAGAAACATATATGTGAATATTTTGTGAAGGAAATCCAACAAAGTGGCATGATATCCTCCCAATGGCCAAGTTCTCTCACAATTCCACCATACATTCGGTCACCAAACAAACCCCATTTTCACTCATGATGGGATACAAACCACATGATTACCCAGATATCAGAAAAACATTCTTACCTGCACTTCAATCTCGATTATCAATCCTTGACAAAGCAAGAGAAGAAGCAAAGGCAGCTCATATTAGCACTCAACTGTGACTCAAGAACTATCGAAAACCTGGGTATAAACCATTCAGAATAGGAGACAAAGTATGGCTAGAAGGAAGAAACCTTCGAATTTCTTACCCATCTAGAAAGCTCACCCCTAAGCAAGAGGGCCTCTTTGAAATTGAGAAAGTCATCTCCCCAGTTACATTTCAACTTCATCTACCTGTAACATGGAAGAAGTTTTTCATGCATCACTTCTTACTCCATGTGTTGAAACCCCAGAACACAGACCCAATTTCCTCTGACCTCCCCCTGAAAATATCAAGGGAGAAGAAGAATATGAAGCCAAGGCCATCTTAGCGCATAGGGGAACCTCTGGATGAAAATGTATCTAATCAAATGGAAAGGATATTCTTCAGCTGAAAACACATGGGAACCTGAATCAAATCTAACAAATGCCAAGGAATTACTACACTCTTACAAAGCCAGGAACCTGATGGCTTTTCTGCAGTAACAGGGAACTGCCTGTTGCAGTTCCACCCCACCCCTCTATTCCTTCATTTACAGCATTCTGCAGCAGGGAACTGCCTCCTGCAGTTCCATTCCATTCCCTCCTGGTTGATTTTACAACACTCCAACCCCTCCAACCTGATCTGATCCCCTGGTCCATGCACCACTATACCACCATAAAAGACGATCTGGGATCACCAAACATCCCTCAGCCTTACAGCCCCATCACCCCTCACACTGCATCATTATGCAACTTATCATCAAGTTCAGTGAACTCCTCACCCTTATCATCGCTGCACTCCTTACTGTAGCGATGTTCATTGGGAGGGATCTGGCTAGACAGGCCAGATTCTGGGCAGTCAAAGTGTGTGTCTGGGAGAAGGCCCTCCTCTACTTATCCTGGGGTGATGGGTCTATAGAAGCTGGCCAGGAATGATAGTGTGTGGGAACAACAGGTGTAGGATACTGCCACCCCTAGCAATGTGGCTGATCAAACCACTTAGCCGAAAATTGGTATCAAATGAGCGGTGGATCCCCCCCAAGAGCGTGATTGGAGAATGGTAGAAGGAGAGGAGAGGGATCATGTGGTGGAATCACCCATGTTAAATAGGAGATGGGCAGACCCCCCTATGTAGCTCACATCCTTCCCCATGGCCATCTAATCCACTCCTCTCATTGTTGATCCCCTTCAAGAATACAGACTAACCTGCTCCACTGACTTGGCAACTGGCCATATCTATTGGTTCCATCGCTTCCCTCACTACCAACTTTGGTGCATACTAGAGAGAATTCTCCAAGATGTCCATCTCGTCCTGATCATCAATAACCTGCCTGAGTTTGCAGATCATGAGTTTATTCCCCTCATGCTTAACCTGTACCATCGCTACCATGGGTTTGCACTTGCCACAGATAACCTTCCTGAGGACACATGACTCACAGCCCCATTCACAATGTACAGACAGTCACTCCACCAGATGAGAGATTACATCCTGGAGTTACTCCTATGCCTCAGTTTCCTTCAATTTCTCAATGTGATCCCTGCTGTTTCACTTCACAAGATAGTATGGCTCCAGGTGCAAATGCTGACCACAGAAGAATATTGTACATTTCTCTGACATGAATCATACATCCATCCTGTCACTCTGGCATTACTCCCACCCCTCTCTCCTGACTCCCTGTTGCCGCAAGCTTCAGCTCCTGGAATGGATGACACCACCCTTAGTCTTACTGCCCCAGAGGTATCTAATGAAGTGGCGGTTGGTGAAACCTAAATCCCAGAGTGGCCACCCACTCCCTATCCAGATGAAAACACAGAACCTATCCCTACTCCACCTCCTGCACTCAAACTCACTCTGAACAAGCAGCTGAACATCAACATTTTGATGAGTGATTCCTACACCCCCTCATTGATCAGTTCTCTGCCTTCATCACTCGACAACATCATCAATCGCCTCACCACCCTGTCCGTTTCACTTGTGGGCGATCTGGACACTATCACCCAGATTGTCCAGACTACACCTGTCTGTTCTGCTGGGTATCAGCACCCAGTCATGTTCAATACCAGTGCCCCAGACATGGTTGCTGCCTCTGCCACAGTCTGGTGCACACTCTGGAAGATTTCCCAGAGTATCAGAGTTCCACCTCTGGCTCAAATCCAGCTCAGATGGAATGAAGAATGGCATGTTTGTGATGAAGTTGCTAGAATGGAGTCAGGGACTCCAATATACGAAGGAGGTATTGTTACAAGAAATGCCATGGCCTGGATGGTGGCAGAGGAGGCAGTTACTGTGCTAAGCTTTCCCCCTATTTCTCGATATAATCTTGGTCCCACTCTTCACTTAGATGAGTACTTTCCCACTGGATCTTATCCAGTCCCTATGCCACCTATCTTCTCTTCTGATCATGATGTGCCCATCTCTTTATCAGACACTTTCCTCCCACAGTGATTCTCTTGTATCACTGTGTTTCCCCTATCACAGCCTTTGTAGATGACTCACTCCGACTCAGGTTGGACTCATAGTGACTCATAACATAGCTTCTCCAGCTGTATATAAGTTGTGTGCCATGTACTATTAGTCCTCAGCTAGTTCTACGCAATCTACACATTGTTATCTGGCCATCCACTTGATCACTCAGTCATGATCTTAGTGAGACTCTCTCATGTCTTTGTGCTACACCTCAGAGTGCATGCTAGTGTTAGTATCTTTGTGGATAAGCTTGCTGGGTAACTCTGAGCAAGCATAACAAGGCCCACCTTTATGAAGAAGACCTCCTTCCCTACCTTTGCCCAGCTAGCACTCTTTGTACCCATTTTTACAAACCTTATCACCCCTACCCTTGCTAGCTACTCACAATGGATCTCAATGATATTGTCACCCAATTGAACCAACAAGCAGAGTTCCTTGTGCAGCAGCAAGCAACCATGGAGCTGCAGCAGCAGTGAATAAACAAGTTTATGATGCAAAGAGACCAAGTGGTTGAGTGTTGAAATTATTATTTAGTTTTACTTATCTTTTCTATTTGCACTACTCATGATTGAAACACTTAGAGGACCAGACTCATGAAGTCCCATTATTCCTGGTTCTTTTCTAGAACCTTCCATTGTTCTGCTTATGGATATGGGCATTACATACAAGTTGAACGTGTGTTTCACACATCTTTCACACATGTTTGACATTCAGGCCAATGGCCTTTATTCCTCATTGCTGTGGACTGCTAAAGCTCCGCTTTAACCTTACCTTCTGTATCTATTTAGTCCTTGGGATTTTTCCCTCGAATATCAGAAGAGTCTCCTCTCTCTCTTGAGCATATCCTTTCGCTCGCACCATCACCACACCAGCACCTATCCAAGTGCTCGCTTGGTCGCATCTCTGCTCTCAGAATAAACAAGTGAGTCTCACACTTGTTGGGTTCCATTCCCCTCGCTGTCCCTCGGTCTGCCCCCTCTTTGAAAAGGTCCTGCTGCCCCTTCAAAAGGTTATGAGCCCTGCCTGGACTGGATATCGTCACCTCTGATGTTTCCATCCTTGCATGTCGAGACAGAGACTGCTCTTGCAGTACTCCTGTGCTCCTTTTTCTGGAGCTTAATGCTAGCCCTTTATTGTGGCTCAGCATCGCTGGTTCTGGTCTCTTTTATGGGACTAATGGCTACCCTTTTCGTCTCTTTCATGCGATACCTAACCATCGGTCCATCGATCCAACTGGAAGTTACCAGTAGTCACACCTCATATGAGTGGGAACTAACTGGTCGCATTGGTCACAGGGTTAGTCCCATTCCCAACCAGAGACCCTTCGGTCTACAGAGATCACCTGGTCATTCGGTTCCCCACCAACACCAGAGACACCAAACGCAGAGTGAGATTCATCCTCACCACTCTGGAGATAACAGGCTAAGGAGATTAAACAGGAACCAAGGAGTCCAGACTCGTACCAACCAGGACCTAGGACCTATATACCTAGAGAGAGCACCTGAGGACCTTATTGGTACACCTGCTCCTCCCTATTCTCCTTCGCTTCCCACTGAAGTCGAAGCCACTTTAGATTCAACCCTAGATTCCCTCCTTCACCTTGCAGTTTTCGGAGAAGAAGTCCACCATGAACACCTCCGTGCCCATTACAACGCCCTACCTCGCTCAGATGGGTCTATCCCAGGATCCTCCACCCTCCACCAGACTCCTAGACTCCATCCCTCCTCTTCCCCTTCCTTCTCCATCCCTACCTCCTCCAGAAGGAGAGATTGACTTCGAGGATCCAATCCTCGACCTCCCATACCGAATGATTGGTAGAATGGGAGTAGAAATCAAAGCACTAAAGTACCAGAGTGCTCAAAAGGATAAGGAAATAGAGGAGAAGGATGCAATGCTAATGTTTGCAGAGAGGATGCACCAGGAGATGGAAGACATCATTCGCTGGGAACAGAGGATGGTCTCCATTGCAAATGGGGACAGGATGAGTGCGGAACAGCAAGCAGAGGAGTGGCAGGAGAAATATGAGGCTGAAAAGGACCATGGCCTTCTAGTGGGTCATGAGAAGGACGACCTACAGGATGAGTTAGAGACTGAGAAGGCTAATGGCCTTCAAGTGGCTCTTGAAAGGGACAGTCTGCAAGCCAAGTTGGAGCAGACCAAAAGGGAATTGAGGAAAACTAAAGAGACTAACCTTTGTCACTTTAAGAATATCGATGAGCTTAACAACAAGCTCGCCACTCTCTATGCCAAGGAGGACAGATGAAGACTGGCTAAGAGATCGCTTGGAGTACAAGCAGGAGGAGAACGGAAGGTGGAACCTTCTCTCAAGATCGATCGCTTGGACAGACTTCCTATCCCAGGCTATC
>JBBPTT010001362.1:0-10882 GCA_038094175.1 Boletellus aff. lepidospora | reverse complement strand
TTGCAATCTACGAGAAGGACTCCCCTTTGCGCAGATACATGGCATCACACAATGGCAATATGGGCCAATACTGGACAGATAGACATAGTCAGTCCTCTTGTATCTCCTCTTATATTTCTAATCATTCTCAGATTACAAGGAAATCATCGCTTTCAATCTCGTCCATCTGGGTCTGGGTCATGCACATGGCCCTTCCATCTTCAAATCTGCTTGCTTCAATTCTTCTTGGTCTCTTCTCACCAACTCTGAGCTCATCGCTTATCATAACAATATTTCAAAAAAGCTCGCTGACCAACCTTATGGGCCTTATGTCCTCCTCACATCCATGGTTGGTAGCGACATGGCCAATGAGCTCGCCTCAAAGGGTGAAGTTGTCTGGCATAAAATATCAAGACCTTTAGATGAGCAGAGTTCCCAGCCTGGCTCCTCAAAACGTACTTGCATTTGATGATGTATATGCCATCACTGTGTACTACTGCATCATTCTACATATTTAAGTATACATACACTTCTGCACTTTGCATATCTGTACATGTTTGAACACTCTCACAGTGCACTTCTGGCGTATTTGTGAATATATCGCGCACTTCCACTATAGGCGGATGTGCGCGATTTTCATGCGTGTGGTATATGTGTTTACATGTTTTGTTGGTTATGCTTGCTCTGTGGATTATATGTACAAATTGTATGTTTCATGCACTTCCGATATTGGCGGGTTTGCGTGTGTTTGGCATTTATTCGTGTTTTCTTGGTTTTCTCTTATTTTCTGTTTTTTCTTGTCTCTGGTGTTTTCTTTTTGTGTTATTGCATCTACCAGAACACTACCTTAACCTTGACATATTTAGATTAGACCCCCTTAAATACAATGAAAATGGCAAAGACTGGGGGGGACAGACAACAGGCAAGGACACAGGTGCGCCAACAAACGTTCCTCTCAGATAGCTTGCGAAGTCACTCAGATCTCCACTAGCAAGCGACCATAGGTCAACATATGCATGACATGCCATTGTTCGAGGGTAACTCGGCTAAAGGTGAGGTAGTCACGTGATAGAAATGGCGGCTATTTAATGACAGGTCTTTCTGTGGGGCAATACCCTATCGTCCGCCTTGCTGAACCTCAGACCACGATGGGAAAGAAGCTGTCAGAAATGACGCCAGAGCAGGTTAGTCTGCATCTCTCTAACAAGACTCGGAGCTCAGCCGCATTCAGCGAGAACGCACACGTGCGTTATCAAGGCAATGCCAGCAAAGGCGTAGAGCAAAAATGTAAGCTGGTGAAAATGAGCATGACCAACACTCATATGTATAGAGCTGACAACCCGGAATACAAAGAAAAGTGCAAACTATACAACGAGCATTGGTCGTAAGTACACGAATCATCCATAATAGAGAGGTTTTATAACCGTTCACAGGAAAAGAAAGAAAGGAATAGCTGCGGACATAGATTCAGGGTAATGTTTTTGTTGCAAACGGTAGTCATGTTCATCAAACCCTTCTCAGGCAGTCAGAAGGAGAGAAGTCGAACGCATGTCCCTCGACAGAAATAGGCACAAGGAATACTCGCACGAGCAGGTAAGCTTTCAGAACCGGTCAAATGCTATGCTAAGTAGAGCCCAGAAGACGCCTTAAAACTGACAAATCAGAACATAAAGAGGTGACCCCGCCACGCTATCCACAACAGCAGGCAAGGCGTGGTGTTATAACACGAAGGCAAGTTATTCGTTGTTTGGTTAACTTTGTGCTCACTAGCAACAAGAACATACGTGCAATGTGACAACTCAGACGAGCATAACGAGGACCAGCCACGGCCTTGTACTCGAAGACGTTTGTAAGCATAGCTTCTTTTTTGAAAAAATGGAACGTTACACCAACTTGATCACAGACAACTCCAGTCTTCAGGGGACAGCGGCGATGAAGACGAGGAAGCCCCGCAGAGAAAACAAACGTAAGTCATTATATCTAATGACATGTTACAGCCAGGCCGAGTATCACCCTAGACAAGTGGCTGAGGTCCCAGGGGTGGAGATGATTGAAGAAAATGTGAAAGTCAAAGTGGGTTATGCGCACAAGACACTTGACACGGACGACACAGACGACACAGATGGGATGGACGAGATGGTCAACACGGACGAGACGGTCGATGCGGACCAGAAAGGCGAGATGGATGATGCGAGTGTGACAATCGACGCGAGTGGAGAGTTCAACGTAGGTGAGGTCAACGTGGGCAGGGAGCTCGACATGGATGAGACAGCTGATGTGGGCAGGGCATTCGACATGGATGAGGTTGACATGGATGAGACGCACGACGTGGGTGGGACAATCGATATGGACGAAACGGTCAATGTGGACGGGATTGACGTCGACAAAGTTGACGTGGACGAGGTCGATGTGGGCAGGGTACAGGACAGTGGGGAGTCGTCAAGCACCCCTGTAAGATTGAGGAGGTGAGTAAATAAACGTAACCCTGACCTGAGCTAATCTGGCTGCCAGACTGGAACCTTCGGTGCCTCGACCGTTCGAGTCACATCGACCCACAGACCTCGTCAATGGAATACTGGGGGTCCAAATCGACGCCAGCGCAGAGTCAGTTGAATGGGCGAGCGGACAAAAGACGGTCATCCCATACATAGGACGCAGGACCAAAAGAGGGAGACAAGCAAGAAATATCTTGGAAGCTGATGCAAGGTATATGAAACGACTGGCAACGCTGCCCGAGTGCAAGCCGTGGAGCAGGCTTGTGAAATTCATCGACAAGGATGCGCCAAACCTGACAAAGATCGCCCACGAAGCGCTGTCGCAAGACAAGAATGTGGTAGTAAGGGACTACGTTGATACCCACAGCTTCGAGTTCACACTGGAAGGCCTTGAAGAAGAGCTGGGAATCAGTGCCAATAGACCAATCGAAGCACATGGTAAGCATATTTTTCTGCAAAGTTGTCTCTCTGACTACTCTCTAGATATGGGGTATCGTGCTAGTGTGTCATTTTCCAACCCGCACGTGCGCACGAACATCAGGACATTCGTAGAGGATATCAACAACACCAAGGTGGTGAGGGTGTCCCTCGGGTTCCCCCTACCCCAATATGCTGCGCCGTGGCCATTCGAGTGAGGCACCCCGCACTTCAAAGGTTAACTAGACTAACGTTTGTATCAGGAAACTGGATGATGGCCTGAGTTTAGGCTGGGCACAAACCCAGGTTCAGGCTCCAATTGACGGAACCAACGTGCCTGCTGATGTGTGGACGGTGCGGTCATGGAGTTTAGCCCACCATGCAGATATCGTGACCTACCCCCACCATGATGCAGCTGGGGTGAGCACTTGGGTCGTGGTCATGTCAGGGGTAAAGAACTGGGTGGTTATGAGGGTCAAAGAGGATGTGGTGAAGAGGAAGGATATGGGTCAATTTTTATTAAACCTGAATGACTCAGAGACAGATCTAACAAGACACCTGGACCAGGTGGAGATGGAGACCGTCCATCTCTATCCTGGAGACCTCTTGTAAGCAATGCCATCCATGGTTTGTCATGGTGACTTTATTCCACAGCATCATGCCCCCGGGGCAACTCCACACGATGTATACGCCCGTGGCCGGTTTCTCACGCGGCGGGCACTTTTTCAATCTCGACGCAATGCACTTGACAGAAATGTCAAGGTATCTGGATTCGACAGACGGCAGCATGTTCACCAATGACTACCATCATGGAACCTTGGAGATGCTGTGCAGGATGGTGATTTCACTTACCATCTTGCCAGACTCACGCAGTAATTAAGCTGTTTCCTATGATTCAGCGTGCTAATCAAATTCTCAGAGATCTACAAACGTTCATTGATTTCACTTTGCGGGATGGTGGTGTACCACGAATCATACACCCAAGAACGTTTGGAGATGCAAACATCCAATACATTCGACATGGCCAAAAAGGTCGCAAATGACGTGCTGGGACATTTTGGACTGAGCGACCAGGAGAGATACTGGGCGTATATATCGGAAGGAGATCCATCTGATAGAGGAAGGGAAGTAGAGGGAAATTGGCTATCATGTAGCAATGCACATGCAGTCAAGTAGCTTGTGGGTAATATCGCATGCGTATGTATGAAGCGAGGTCAGACAGGTGAGAGGGTGCAAGGGGGTGTGGGGTGCGTGACTCATCAGAAATTCAAAGCTCTGTGATTGTACCAACGGAATTGGAGCGGTGGCTAGATGGTATATGGTTGGTGCCTTGCGCCAGGGGCGTCATGGCTCGAACAAAACAAAGCCCGTACTAAACCGAATGGGTGGTGGTGACGTTTCTCGTGACTAAATGTATATCATCCACAATAGGTGTGGGATGTAAACCAACGTGGCTTGCCTGAAATGAGCCTCATGGGTAGGCAGGCAGTTATAGTGCGCTCGTTTTGGACAGAGATACGCGTTAGCTTGGAGCTGGGCATGTCAGTTTAGGTGCCAGGCCAGGCTTGAGACATGTGGGGCAAATGGCGTGACTCACGTTGTTGAGAACATCGACAGCTATGGCCTATATATCCAAGCCAATCGAGCACAAAGCATGTGAAATCAAATACCCTATGGCTTTGGGATGGCCGGGTCATCACACAATCCCCCTGGCCAGCCATGGCGATGAGGCTTCGCACAGCGCATTCCCGATGATCCAGCGTCAATTTCAGGCAACAGATGCAGACCTGGCACCTGCTGATAGAACATCCTTTGCAAAATGAACAGGGTCAGTGTGCAGTCGAGGTCAGTTTTCCATGTGAATATATGGGAGACTATGCACCGAAGGCTTTGTGAAAGGCAGTAGAAGTTGGAGAAGAAAACCAACGGCCTGATCACAACCACAACAGCAAACAGGATTGTGAGTGGTCGGAGAGGCCTAAGAGAAGACAGTCTCCAAAGAAATCCAAGTGCCCCTCAACGTTGGTACTGCAGCACTACTGCTGTGTTAAGCTCACGACAACCAGCATGTCAACATTGGCGTGGCTGAACATGATGTACCTACGATAAACTAAATTGTCCGAATAGAGACTCAGCGTTGTCAGCGATGACGAAAAGCATATCTAGGAAGTTGGAGGCAATGTAAGAGGGATGCCTACCAGACCTCTGACCTAGCCATGACGCATACACATCTCGGGCTTCATCATCCTGTCCAAACGCGTCAGAATGGATTCCAAGAAGTTGAAAAACCCTTTGCCGGAAGTCTACATGGTGCCAGACGTAGTATGAAAGACCGATGACCCAGTCTTGCAAACCCTCATCTTTGCAGGCTTTGGCACTGCCGTTCAAAGGACCGTCGTGGGGGACACCCTCGAGCTTTGGACAGCCACAAGAGTGGCAGCGACCAGTACTGTTGGCAGAACGAAACGCCGTCCGGAACTTGCTGTAGTTGCCTGGGCACAGCATGCTCTGAAGGTCGCATTGCAGAAGAGAGGCATGAGGCACTTCCGGGAACTGCTGGAGTATCGTGTGGAGCATGCAAGTTTCCTTGTGCCTCTGGAGAAACCGGACGACGACGCGGCGCATGGTATCAAAGTCTGCGTCGACTGCTGTTTGTATCTGTCGCCACCGATGATGATAGTGGTGGAGAGAAGAAGGGGCTGTGTGCATACTCGAACTGGGGGTAGGAGTACCATGTTCCTGTGTGGCGATGGTTGACTGAGAGACCGCAGACAGTGACAAAGAAGAAGGGGTCTTGGTAAACGGATTTTTGCGAGCTTTGCGAAGGGGTGGGGTGGGGAGAGCGGTGGGCGGAGGGCACAGGGTTGTTAACCTGGCCTTTTTTGAGGGGGGCTCAAGATCTGTATCCGAACAACCGTCCTCGTCCTGCGCGGGCAGTGGCTTTCAAAATATTGACAAGATGGCTGCGTAGAATGAGCAACAACATACGTGTAGAACAAAATGCTGCTGCAAATGAGTGTAGAGGGGAAACGGAAGCGCAACAAAGGGACAGAGAGGACATTTGTACCCCCCTGGGACCCCGTCCAGGGAATACAGACGGTCTGCAGCTCAGTTTGCGCAACAAGCATGGCAGAAATCGCTTACTGAGTACAAAAAGTTTTAGGTTGCATGACTCTGAGTGGGTGTCCAGATGACGAGCAGGGTCGGCGGCTGGCTTCAAGCAAAATGGGCACGTGGATAAGCCAGTTGGCATGGTTGGGGAATGAGAATGAATGGATGGGTGTCGCGCACCTCGGGTATATAAGTAGTTAGCCCAACAAGACAGCTGTCAAAATATTCCATGATGCCATCAAGGTACGAACTGAGCTATGATCCCCAGTGAAAAAGAGGTGTATGAGTCACGATGCGCAGGTATGCCCGCCTATTTTGGGTCTACGTCGCCTATGGCAATGCAGGCATCCTCTGTCCTGCATCCCTCTCATATGTCGATCTACTCCATACATAGTCTGTGCATACTATTATGAATAACATCAATGTTAAGATCCTTCTATGATCCCATCCCATGTCTGCCGCAGGTCGTCTTCCTAAGCATTTTCAAGCTCCGGTTCAAGACTTCTCATGCCCCTGTCTCGTTCAAGGCCATGGCACCTCCTGCGACCGTCGACGCACCATCTGCTCCTCACTACTTTTGCATAGCGCAACATATGGATCGGAATCACAGTACCTACAATGTCATAGGGTCAGTCGACACAGCTTCTCGAGGGTTCCCAGAGTGGAATCATATACGAGAATAGTCCGCTGTAAAGTCCACAAATCTCAACGTTGGGCGAGGTGTGTGATGTAGTTAAGCTGAACGAGTGCCATGTCAGCAAAGGGATCCCACCAATTTATAGACTGCTTGTGCCACGCGTGTCTGGTCTTCTGAAGCAGCGCTTTATACGCTCTGATTGCGTGCTTTACCTACACTCGGCGTGACTCATATGACCCATCACTCATGCTACAACATGGCTCTTAGCATACGCGCATGTAGACCGTTTATACCGTGGCTCTTTTCAACGAACATCTCATGATATAGCTGCTAAAATATGTTGCAGAGTGAACCAACCACTGCTTAAAACGTGACAAAATCATAGCAATGTCCCTAGCTACAGCCAGCCCTTCAGCCCAAACGAACTGACTCTATCCTCGTGCAGCTCCTCAATCTTGGAGAATAAACCCACAGCACGTATTCGGCGCTGTTCCTCTGTGCTCTCAAAATGCTTCTTTGTGTGGTCAGGCACAACTTTTACCGGTTGGAAGCCGTATGCAACCCAGCGAAACAAGCCACCTGGGCAGAACTGCGTAAACGACTGTCTGGTTTCGTGGGGTTGAATGGTAACATTTCCATGCCGGATTGTTCCAGAGGGGAGAAGCACCGTTGAACCGGGGGGGAATTGGATGACGAGGCCTAGATTGAAGAGGACGAGGTGTCCTCCTTTGGTGGGATCATATGATCCACAGGCAAAGATCGCACAGAGGCCGTATGGGATGTTTGTATTATCGACGTGATCTAGGGTAATCACCCGCGGACCGCAGTTGAACGTACATGTCGGAAACACGCTGTTGTTGAACGGTTTATTGAGTTGTGGATACTTGGCCCATAACGCATTCAGAGTTTCGGCGTATTCACAGTAGAGCTTGGGTGCATAGAACGCAAAACAGCCTGGAGAATGGTTGAGAAAGGTGGCAGAAGAAAAACAGCAACGTTACTCGCTACTCATGAATCCAGCAGCCCGTACAAAGTTGAGGTCTCGAGACAGCTCGTTTACACCTGTCTCGTGACCCTTGTTGGCGAGGTTACGAGGAGCCTAGGGGCATAATTCAGATGAGCGAGTATAAAATTGCATTGCTCACCGTCTGACCACCTCCATACGATACCCCAAATGACAGAGAAAGAAAGTTTCCCCGCCGTTCTTTGCTGGACACGTTAGACCTGCTGCCGACCTGTTCCAGCAGCGTGCTCATCTGCAAATGGACCTGATCCCATCCAGGATCATGTGGACGACCAGCCAATACCGTCATGATGCGGCTGTCCTCGTCCAGGATAGCAGTCGGGGTTCTGTAACAGCGTGTAGCATGCGTGACTCTCAAACGGATGATGAAACCTTACCGGCCATCCCACTCTACAAGCTTGAAGCTATGCTCCAGCAATTCATCCAACCTCCACTCCTGAGTTTTGATGTGCTTTTGGCGTTGGCTGACAAACAAGCCCTTGGCAGCAGTTAGCTGCTCTACACGGAACTCAACCTTTACTGGGTTCAACTCGAGAAACTTTTTTGACTGTGAAAGACGCGGAATATTTGGCAGCTGGGCACGCCGCTCAGCACGCTTCTTCTGCCTACGGCGCTTGTCCGCCTCATGTTTACTAGATTGCGTCTATGTGCATGCTATGAGGAGATGGGTTAAAAACGAGAAAGGACTCGCCTTTGTTCCACTGGAGTGCACGACAAAGGGGGGTTGTAGTGGCTTCTGTGAGCGGTTTGTAAGCTGTACTCGCATTTTCAATGCTGCTATCACCGACAATAAAAGGGAGCGAATGGGGAACTATGCCGAGCTCCTCTTCCACTGAGCCACTTTCATAGTCGGCTTGGCCAGATAGGATATGCTCGACCTCACCACGGAGAGCGTCGCTGATGAAATTTCCAAGATGGACAGAGGTGAGGCGTATGCAGGTTGAAATGTCGGAATGGGACTGCAAAAATAAATGCTAAGAAAGCAAACGAAGCGTGGTTAAAAACGCACCATAACGCCAATCAAAGTGGTCTGTGGAAAGTACAAGGCGACGGGCGTTGAGGAGGGCTAGTATAGAAAACCTTGGGAGAATGAGAGGTGGCAGTGCCTCAGCCTGGGCCCAGCTTACGGGGTGGCAGTTGCACAAAATGACACGTTGGGTAGCAGGATGCCTAGAAGACGGCCCAGCCTGACATACATTGCTACTATACTACCGCAGATGTACACGACCAGCGTCATGCTCTGCACGTGAGCGCACTGTGCTATTGATGCCCACGTAGGACGGTGTTACTGCTGGGCCGCTGTCGTTGTGGGCTGGTGGTGACGATGGGCTCGTCACCTAGCCCCTGCAAGCTTGCAGCCTTTGCGCGTCATTGAGGTGGCGGTAGTGGCGGCGACAGGCGTGCAATTCCACAAATCTAGTCAAAGAATATCTTTCAAATGCGTCTTTTCGGCGTCATGGTGGTGGCGCTGTTGCGCAGTCCTTGCCGGCAATGTTGTCGTGGTTGACGTAATGGTGTGCTGTTGTGCAGCCCTCGTGCATGTTGTTCAGGCATGACGGTAGTGCATGGTGCTGTTGTACCAATTTGCTGTCAGGGGCCCTGTCGAAGTGGTGAATCGAAAACCGTGATGTAGAGAGCAGGGGATCCTTGAAGCCAAGGTCTGGTGTGTAAGAGATGAGATAACCGCCAAAGTCTGGCACGTAGAGAATGGTGAAGGAAATCCCTTTCCCTAAGGTCTGGCGCGTAGGGAGCAGGGATGGAGATCCCTCGCGCCCAAGTCTATTGTGTAGGGGATGCCAGCACGACGCTCACCCATGTTGTCCGTGCGACCCTCCCCCAGACACGGCATCAGCAAATCGTCCCAAACCTAGCTAGATCTAGCTAGGCATGCTAGACGTAGCAAGGACTGATAGACCGATTGTTCATATCAAGCAATTAGATTTCCTTGCAACCGGCGACAATTTCTAGCAACGTATGCGATCTCCGTGCTAGAATTGCTCAAGTACATGCGCTAGCTACGTCTAGCTATATCTAGCGAGGTCTTGTAAAGAACGCTCGAGCTCACCAGAATATCCCATCATGCTTAGGCAACTGCATGAGGGTACCCCCGGGTGGCAGCACTCACACCCACACCCACAGGTCCCGCCCTTGCGTCGTCGGCGTAGTGGTGGTGAGCAGACCATTGCACGTCCTCACCCTCGTCGGCGCCATTCGTGATGGTCGCTCTCCCTAGCTCCGGTTCCATCCGTCGTGCCGTCCACGTCGACATTCATGGTCAAGTGCTGCTCCTGCACAACTTGCCGCCGCTCGTGTTCGGTGCGTAACCGTCCGCATTCCTACCCGAACACAACTCTGAGGTTATTGGTCCGCAGGGGGGAGTTCTTGGCGTACGTTCTCGAGTTGAAAGGGCACAGGGGATGGAGGAGGAGAGCTGTCCTGCGAGGGACTATATGCGCGAGTGTGCATGAATGTCATGTGTGAGTGAGCAAGAGACGCACAGACATGTACAGAGGGCCGTCGTTGCTCAACGCGGCCTAACCCCCACCCTTGCACATTGTTGATGAGGCGGTGGCAAGTGCCGTTGCATGCCCTTACTCTCGCCGTCGTCCATGGCGGTGGGGAGGTTACATCGACCCACTCTTGCATGTCGTGGCTGCGTTGTCCCTGCGCACCCATTCCTCCCTGTTCAGTGGATTGCACACACACGGATGGATGGGGCTGGAATGAATGGGGGAAGTGTGTGTGGAAACGGGTAGGTGTGCTCACCGTTGTCTGGCACCTGTGTCCTCTGCGTTGTTACATAGCCCTTGTGCGGTGGTGGTGGTGAGCATGCCGTCGAGCTGCCTTTGCCCCGATCCCTCTGCACGTCCCTGCGTCGGGATCACTAGCAGCCGTGGCGCAAAACGAGTGAGCATGTTGGTTGCTAGAACAGAAGCTAAGTAATATTTTGTGAAAGGAAACAGAGCGTTACCAAGGACGGGAGGGCGCGACATTGGAGAAAGAAAGAGGAACGAGGACGAGCTATGACGATAACCCAAAGCTGACTAAGAAATACTCAGGGGCTCAGGCAACGCACGGGCCCGGGGAGGTCGTGACGCCGTGTCGAATACAAGTGTGTGGAGTCAGATGATGCTAGTTCTTAGAGCTACTCTTATGGCCTGGCACGAAATAACTCATGTCTTGTGGGATCCTAGATTGGTTCAACACATAGCACAATGT
>JBBPTT010001361.1:0-10885 GCA_038094175.1 Boletellus aff. lepidospora | reverse complement strand
GTCATATTGGAGGAGTCTCGCAAGTTCTTGAGCGAAGGCGGAGGCGAACTGGGGGCCTCTGTCAGAGATGATGGAGTTATGGAGGCCGAAGCGTTTGAAAACATTATCAAAAAATAATTTGGTGACTCCTGCGGCATCAATGGTTTTCAGACAAGAGAGCAGAATTACCCCCTTCATAAGGCCATGGTCGACCATGACCATGATGGAGTCGAAACCTGAGGATAAGGGGAGGTCAGTGATGAGGTCAACGGAGATCTGTTTAAAGGGGAGAGTTGAGGTTGAAGGAATGGGATTGAGTGGAGGGACGGTGGGGTGGGTGTTGACTTTGGATTGTTGGCAAAGGGCGCATCCGGCAGCAAAGTTCTTGACGAAAGTAGCTAGACCTGGCCACCAGTAGTCGCGTTCAACCAAAGCTTTTGTGCAAAATTGTCCAGCGTGACCAGAGGTGGGTGAGGAATGGAGTGAGTGAAGGAGGTCAGAGTGGGCATTGGGGGGAACATAGAGGTGATCTTGAAAGTACAGTTTTCCATCATGTAGTGACCAGTCAGAGAGGGAGGAGCAAGAGAACAGAGGAGAGTTGTCTTTGAGAGCGTTAACCGCACGAAGAACAAGCAGGTCAGATGGAGAGGAAGCTGAGATCTTCTCGGCTAAGGCGAGGTCAAAGGCGGCAATGATGGTAGGTTCTGGGAGTATGGGGGCGATGTTGTCGAGGGAGGTATCTACTGAATCTCGTCTGGAGAGGGCATCGGCTGGTCCCATCTGTGTTCCGGGGGTAACTTTCCAGGTGATATCGAAATCCTGGAGGAAGAGGGACCAGCGGGCTTGTCGGCGTGAGAGTTTGCGAGGATCCTTGAGGTAGGAGAGGTTCTTGTGATCGGTGAGGACAGTGACAGAGTGGGGGGTGCCGAGGAGGTAATGTCGCCATTCTTGTAGGGCGAGAATGACTGCTAGAAGTTCCCTATCGTAGATGTCGTAATTTCGTTCAGCTGGACTGAACGTTTTAGAGAAATAAGTGCAGGGATGGAGGTCACCGTTAATGTCTGTTTGGAGCAGAATTGCTCCAGCTGCGAGGAGGGAGGCATCGGTCATCAGCGAGAATGGTCTAGAGGGGTCAGGGAGTGAAAGAACGGGGGCGGAGGAGAACAAAGATTTGAGGGTGGAAAAGGCTTTATTCTGGAGTGAAGTCCAGAGCCAGGGTTCACCCTTTTTGGTGAGGAGGACAAGGGGGGCCACAATGTTGGAGAAGTTGGGGATGAACTTCCTATAGAAATTAGCAAAGCCTAGGAAGCTACGAATTCCCTTGACCGAAGTTGGGGGAGTCCAGTCAGCTATAGCAGTTAGTTTGACTGGGTCCATTTCCACGTGTCCCTGACCGATGATCATCCCAAGGTATTCCATTTTTGGGGTATCAAAGGAGCATTTGGAGAGTTTGAGTGATAAGTTGTGCTCTCGTAGTCGTTGGAAGACCCGAAGAGTACGTTGGTGGTGGAGGTTGATGTCGTCTTTGGTGTGTATACCGATGTCGTCCATGTAGATCTTCAACCAACCTTCTGTGAGGATGTCAGCGAAGATATGATTCATGAAACTTTGGAAAGTCGGAGAGGCATTGTTAAAACCGAAAAACATAACCATGGGTTCGAAAAGTCCGAGAGGAGTGATGAAGGCAGCCTTCCACTGGTCTTCCTCCCGAAGTTGAATGTTGTTGTACCCCCATCGAATGTCCAATTTAGTGAAGATGGTGGACTCCTTCATGTCATCGATGAGGTCCAAGATTAGAGGAAGAGGGTAGGCGTTCCGGATGGTGAACTCATTGAGGTAACGATAGTCTTGGCATGGACGAAGAGTGCCGTCTTTCTTTGGGACAAAGAAAAATGGCGACGCTTGGGGGGACTTGGAGGGGACGATCTGGCCGGTTTTCAGATTTTCTTCGACGAAAGCCTTGCAAGCTTCCTTCTCTGCAGGGTTGAGGGGGTATACCTTGGCTATTTTGGGAACGAAGGATGGTTTCAGTTCGATTACGTGATCATAAGGGCGATGAGGAGGAAGAACACTGAACATCTTCTCGGAGAAGACGTCAGAATACTCCCTACACCATTCCGGGATTTCTTGTTCCTTGGGGGCTTCTTGTTGGGCGAGTTGGGTGGAAAGGGTGATTTTATTAAGAGAGAGAGGGGTCAAGGGGCGAATGGTGATGGTTTTTGTGAGCCAGTTGATGTCAGGGTTATGTTTAGTTAGCCAGGAGGTTCTCAGGATGACTTTTCTTTCGCCGAGTGAGGTCACCATGAATTTGATATTTTCCGAGTATGAGGGGAAAGACGCTTTGGCAGATATGGTAAACTGGATGATTCCCTTTCGGTTGGGGGTTCCATCCACATTAGTGGCAGTGAGTGGTTGAGCCATTCGGCAAATGCTGGATCGAAGGGATGGTACAAGGCTGGGGTCGATGAAGTTCCCAGTTGCCCGCTATTGATGAGAGCGACGGTGTCGACGGTTTGAGATTTGGACTGTAGGCGGACGGGGATACGAATGGTTCGTTCATTTGGTTTGCCTACTAGTACATGAGGGAAGGATGACGTCAAGGCAGCTTCCCTTTTTAAAAATCCTGCTCAAGACTATCTATCTGCATTTCTCCGGGTTCATAACAAAGTTTGAGTGTCTGAAGGATTTCCCCTTCCCCTTTTCCAGTGGAGCGGAGTTGGGACATGTAGGTTTCAAGGGCAGACAGAGGAGAGGAGGGGGTGATGGGGGCGACAGCTGAGATACTGGTGGTGGTAGTGGCGATGGTAGCAGGTTCCCGCGGTCGAGCGGGTTTGAATGGGGTGGTGAAGGTGGTGCATTTTCCTGCATTATGTCCTTTCTTTCTGCAGCGAAGACAGCGTCCTTCTCGAAAGCATTGGGCCCGTTCCTCTGGAGTGAGCTTCCCTACTCTGAGGGTGTCAACGTCCATGGCATTCGGGTCCGAAGAGGGAGTGTTGGTTGTATGAGTGGAGGAGAAAAAGGACGTCTGGTGGTTGCCTTTTTTCAAGGTGTTGATGCGTGCGACCTGAGCGTGGAATGTCTTAGCTTTCTTGATCCATCCATTAATTGTGTCAGGGACGGTGGACATGGAGAGGATGAGGGTCGTGATATGTTGATCAAGTCCTCCTGTCATCATATGGATGAGGGTAGCGTCGTCTGTTATGCCGGCTTTGGCTGTGAGGTTCTGGAAGTTGGTGATGTACTTCTGGAATCCGTCATCGGTTTTGGTAGACTTTTGATGGAGCGAGGAGAGTTCGAGGCGAGCGGTGGTCTTAATGTCATAGGGAAAAAAGGTAGACTCAAAGTTCAAGGTGAGTTTGTCGAATGTTTTCTCGGTGGAGGGAATGCTTTTGTCAGCCATCCGATCATACCACATCTCTGAGAAGGACACACCGCGTCCTTTGCTCATTCGGTTTAGTGTGGTCATGATCTTTGCTTCGTCGGAGGAGTACTGGGTGGGGTTGATCTGAAAGTAGGCCTTCATGGCCTTGATCCATCAGATGGACTCGCTAGGTTCCCCCAAAAAGTCAAGGGGGAGAGCGGCCTTGAGCTTGGGTTGGGTGGTTGCCATGGGTACTGAGGGAAGGGTTGGGGCGATGGAGAGCACTGGGGGTGGTGTTTGGGCTGAGGAAGCAAAGGCTGGGGGTGCTGGGAGGGCGAGGACTGGTGCTGGGGGGTGACTGCGAGTGCTGGGGTGAGTGGTCTAGATGAGGGGGGGCCTAGACTCAACTGGGAGAGTGCTGGTGACTGGGTGAGTTGTTGATGGACAGGGTTAGTCGAGGACGACCCTGCAATTCTCCTGGGGGATGCTGAGGGCTGGGGGGCTAATGACGCGAAGGGATTACTCCAGGGAGGAGTGGGCGAAGTGTTCTAGGGGGTGTCCTCCGGTTCGGAGTCCAAGGGAGGTCTGAGGTTTCTTCGAGAGCACGACGTTGTGCTGGGGTGGCCCTACTCCTAAAGAGGAGGGGCGAGGGAGACACTTGTTCTTTTGTTACACTGAACGCACTGCTAGTGTCATTCAAGCAACCTGCGGAAGGGCGGACTCTCACGAAGAGGTCGCAGCGTCCTATCCACCTAGGAGAACAAGGGAGACAAGGGACTCGAGGGATACTCGAGGGCTGAGGACTCAAGGGAACGAAGGTCTCGAGGAGAACTCAAGGACTGAGGAGCAACACGAGAGTACATGTATTTGCGTAGAACAAGTGTAAGGAAAAGACAAGTGTGCTAACGGTATATATAGGCGTAGATGAGTAATCATCGAAGCCTATGGAACACGGTAGAATGATGTGGTAAGCTGCTACTATCAAAGCACAGCAGGTACCAGGTACGAAAGGTAACCAAGAGAAGTAATCTGATATGACCCGGATAACGCAAGAGAACTGACCGAAGATGAATAGGAAGTGATCGAAGTGCTCAGAGAAGATAAGGGGACCGGCGTGATGAAGAGAGAGAATGGAAACAAGGAAAATGCAAGGGGCTATGGAGAAAATCGTAACAAGAGCCTGGTCCAAGTACAAACCTTTCAAAGTCGGAGATAAGGTTTGGTTAGAAGGAAAGAATTTGCACATTCCCTATCCATCCAGGAAACTCGCCCCCAAACGAGAAGGCCCCTTTGAAATCAAAAAAGTCATCTCCCCCGTTTCGTTCCAACTTCGACTCTCGTCCTGGAGAATCCACCCAGTCTTCCATGCCTCCCTCCTCACTCCCTATGTCGAAACCCCCAAACATGGCCCCAATTTCATTCAACCTCCACCTGACGAGATCGAAGGAGAAGAAGAATACGAGGTGGAAGCAATCCTTGCCCATCTAGGACATGCCAGACAAAGGAAATATCTGGTCAAGTGGAAGGGATATTCTTTGGCAGAAAACACTTGGGAACCTACAGCTAACCTTTCTAACGCTTGAGAACTCCTTTCCCCATACCGGAAAATACACCCCTCTGCATTTCTTGAGAAAGTCTCTCTGTTGAAATCCCCATTCCACTGACAACGAAGAAACTATTAAGACAAAAGTCTTGGAGCTGGGAACTCCAATGTACAAAGGGGGTATTGTTACAGTTTTTCTTTCTTCCCTTGATAAGTCTTTCCTATTGTCCACCACAAGGATGACGACTACCAAGAAACCCTTAGTGCACCCGAGGACCATCAATCTAGCGCTCTTCTTAGTCAAACCTGTCGGACTCACCATCCCATCATCACCCCTTTCACATCTTCACGTCTTCACCATCTCACAATGATGGTAACCATGCATAGCCCTGCAGCCACCATCTTTTGATCCGCCGAGCACATCACTGATGCTATGCATTGATATATTAATCCCTTTGGTTACCAATGACTCATCCTGATTCACCTTGACTCATGAAGGCTATGCACATAGCCCATCCCTGTACTATATAATCGAGTCCATCTTGTACCAGAGCTCCTTAGCTAGTTCTACGCAATCTACGTGTAGTTTTCTGGCCTCCTCAAGACTGCTTGTTGCAGTTAGAGAGATCCTCTTGTGTCTTCGCACTACACCTCAGAGTGTGCGCTCGACTAGTTGCTTTCATTCAGTTCTGGACTTGTTGTTGAACCTTTGACCTTGCTGGATAACTCCATGCAAGCATAACAAAAGAACTAGCTCTATTTTTGTCCCTGCTTTTTAGTAGAAGGACTCTAGTCAACAATCACGAAGTCATCTTCAGGAAGAAGATTGGACCTGCTAGACCTCACATTTATTCTAGCCGCCACTACCATCTTGAAGTTGGTAGATACCATTGATACCACCATCGCTTTACACGCAGTTCTATCCCGACGAACTAGACCAACCTAGTAATCAACATGTGGGAACCCAGAGGAACTAACCCAGAGACATCTATGGATGAAGAAGAGTCATCATCAACGAGACGGACTCAAAGTCAACCAGCAGAAAGAGAGGGTACCCAGCAAGTCCCTCTACCACCGATAATGTTTGGAATGTCTACCAGACCACCTTGTCCCTCAGGAAGGGAACCATCGACAGCTAGCAGCCGCAGAAGGATACATGGACCAACCCATGAACCTGCCACTCCACCAAGCAGTCCGCAGTCGATACCAGACGCATGGGAAAGACCCACCGTCCGACATGAAAGGGGAATTACGCCATCCCCACAATCACCGGTCAGAAGAATCATCAGATCTTCTATGGAAAGCTGGGAACACATTGCAAGATCTACGAGATCACTGGGACCAGTAGCCACAGCATTGCTACACCACCCTGAAATAGCAAGAATGGAATCTCCTACGTGAATGCCCATCGTCATCTCCTCCCTCCTGGGACCTATCCAACAGGAACAAGGAAGACCAGATGAACCTATGGAAGAAAACCCTTTAGTCATCACCACCATTGCCAAGTCACCACCTATTCCTCGCCATAACCCTACGTTTCTCGTCCCAGCTCCTTTACCTGCCCCCACTACTTTAATAGCATCCTCCTTCTTCTCTCAAGAAGAATCTGAAATCCGTGCTGGAAACCCAGGCCCTTTTAACAGAAAACCAGAAGATGCTAAGCGGTGGTTTCGCGCCATGAAAGCCTACTTCACAATCAATTACAAAGTCTACGACAAGCTGGCACAGATTGTTATCCTCCTCAATAACCTCAAAATGGGACTCACCACCACCTTCGCTGAAGGATGGTATCAAAAAATCGATGACATGGTTAAATCCTTGGAGTGAGTACAACTTATGTTCGCCGACTTAGAAAAAGATTTCTTTGTCACTTTCTCTCCAGGAGACGTGCAGGCAGATGCCTGCAGTAAACTATACACCTTACGACAAGGCTGAGGAACATTCCCCACTTTCCGAGCTCAATTCGAGCTTCTAACCACCAACGCTGGCATGAGTCATCAGGACATCCTACTCATTGATCTCCTAAGGATCACTGTTCACATTAACATCGTGGATCTGATGACAGCAGTAGACCCACCACCAACCTCTTGGCAGAAATGGATGGAAAAGGCAGCCCAATTTGACCTAATCCAAACATGCACCAGGCAATTATGAATCAACCAACCTGACCCTAATGACTATATCGAATCAGAGGTCCCCAATGAAGACCCTGATGCTATGGATGTAGACACCAATTACATGGATATTGATGTCATCGCGACAGCAGAAACCCCAGAACAAAGAAATAAGGAATGCTTCCTTTGGCAGATTGGACGGTCCACCAAGGAATGGGTGAACAGATTCCTTAGAAAAGGAAATAGAAAGACTACTAGGCAAGTTTCTTCCTCCATTCATGAAGAACATGAGGATTGGGCAGCCAGAACAGATACCTCGATTACCTGAGTATTAATGAAACTGGACATCTCTATGAAAGACGCCCTGGAAGTCCTCCACCTTACTTCGGGAGATAAGGACAAATCCCCACCAGAAACAAAAGCGACCACCTGGACAAAAAGAACGACAGTAGGATGGACTAGCCGAGAAAACACTGCCATAATCACATCTCCAATCGAGGATCAAGCAATACGACTCCCTATTTCTCTAACCGAAGAGAAAACTAGACAAACAATTGAAGTCTCCTCCCTGGTTGACAGTGGAGCCAGCAACTGCTTTATCAACAGAAAATTAGTAGAAAGAAGGGGATGGCCAACCCAGAAACTGAAAATACCCATCAAAGCCACTAATGCAGATGGAATGGAAAACGAGAATGGGCTAATATGAAGGAGAGTGACTCTTTCCATGACTGTCGATTCTTTACTGCTGGAAAATCAGAACTTTCTCATCATCAGTTGTGGAGAAGAAGATGTAATCCTTGGAATGTCATGGCTACGGCTAGTTAACCCTGAGATCGATTGGGCCAAAGGCGAGATCACGATTCCCAAATCTATCGACCCAATATTGCATTCACAAGATCATATCGAACAGCGATATCTCTTAAGATATTTATCGACAGATCCGGACGCCCACATCCACCAAGAGATGATCAGGAAAATCACTCACTCCACGGAAATTGTGCAAGCTGAGATGGCCAATAAAAAGGAAACTGTCCTTCCCCCTGAATTTGAAGAGTTCCGACAAGTGTTCGAGGAACCTCTTTTAGGCAAACTCCCCCCATCCAGGAAGTATAACCACCATATCGACCTTAAAGACACCTTTGTGCCAAAAGTGGCTAAGGTATATCTGCTAAACCCCAAGGAACTGGAAGCATACAAAATGTTCGTTGATGAAAACCTGAAGAAAGGAACTATTGTACCCTCGCAATCGCTGCAAGCATCACCTGTCTTCTTCGTACCAAAGAAAGATGGAGGTCTTCGCCCATGCCAAGACTACCAATATCTCAATGAGCATACAGTCAAAAATGCCTATCCCCTACCTCACATCTCTGAACTTGTAGATCAGCTAAAAGATGCCACCATCTTCACCAAGATGGATATCCAATGGGGCTACAACAATGTGTTAATCCACCCTCCTGATCAATGGAAAGCCACCTTCATCACACCTGTGGGACTGTTCGAACCAACAGTCATGTTCTTTGGACAAAGCAACTCTCCAGTTACGTTCCAAGCCCTCATGAATCACGTGTTCGCTGATATGATTGCTGAAGGATGGCTAATCATATATATGGATGATCTAATCATCGCTTCCAAGCAACTGGGAGAACATACAGAAAGAACTCGCAGAGTTCTTCAACAAATGATGGACAATGATTTGTTTCTCAAGCTGAGTAAATGCTCCTTCAACGTCACCGAAGTCGACTACCTAGGAATGATAGTTCGACCTGGCGAAATTACCCTTGATCCAGGAAAACTCAAGGCCATCAAAGAATGGAATAGCCCCACTTCTGTAAAGCAAATCTGTTCATTCATCAGATTCTGCAACTTCTATAGGAAGTTCATCCCCAACTTCTCCAGAATCAGTCGACCTCTCCATGAGTTAACCAAGAAAGGGGTTAACTGGAACTGGTCACCAGAATGCGAAGACGCCTTCAGAACCCTGCAAAAGGCCTTTATGTCCAGACCTGTCCTTAAAATGCCAGACTCCACGAAACCCTTCACAGTCATGACTGATGCCTCTCTCACTGCCTCCAGAGCGGTCCTCATGCAAACAGATGGAAATGGAGATCTCCACCCCTGCGCCTATTTCTCTTGAATCTTCTCGCCCGAAGAACGAAATTACGACATTTACGATCGGGAGTTACTAGCGGTCATACAAGCATTAGAGGAATGGAGACACTACCTATCGGGAACAGAACACCAGGTGACGATCCAGACTGATCATAAGAATCTGGCATCCTTTAAACAACCCCATAAGCTGTCCTGATGACAAGCAAGATGGATGTTATTCTTACAAGACTTTGATATTTGATATCAAAACCTCCCTGGAAACAAAATGGCCCCTGCCGATAACTTATCCAGAAAAGAGGAGATAGACACTACCAGCGACAACCAGGATGTTGTTCTGATCCCTGATGACCACTTCATCAACCTTATTGACCTTGCAATATGGGAAAAGGTGATCCTCTCCACCAAAGACAATCCCTTAGCAAAGAACACCATTGCGGCAGCTCAAATGGGTTCTTCGCTTTTCCCTTGAGCCAATGCCAATGATTGGAAGTGGGAGGATGGGATGTTGTATTTCAAGGGACGTCTCTTTATCCCTGAATCACAGTGACAGGCATTAGTCACTGAAATACATGAATCCCCTGCTGGAGGACATGGCGGGTATTTCAGAATGCTATCCCTACTCCAACGAGATTATTGGTGGCCGGGACTTTCAACTTTCATGTGAAAGTTTGTCCATGGATGCACAGTATGTCAAGCAAACAAGGTTAATACTCACCCTACAACACCGCCACCCATTCCCAACCCTATGGAAGCAGACTGTTACAGTTTTTCTTCCTTCCTCCCTTGATAAGTCTTTCCTATTGTCCACCACAAGGATAACGACTACTGAGAACCTTTAGTGCACCCGAGGACCATTAATCAAGCCCTCTCAGTCAAACCATCTGACTCATCACTATCCCGTTACATCATCACCTCTTTCATACGATCACACGTTCATGTCTTCACCATCTCACAACAACGGTATCCATGCATAACTTTGCAGCCACCATCTTTTGATCCCCTGATCCCATCATTGATGCTGCACATTGATACATTAATCCCTTTAGTAACCTATGACTCATCCTGACTCATTCTGACTCACTCTGAGTCATCACAGCTATGCGCACTGCCCATCCTTGTACTATATAGTCAACCCCACCCTGTATCATGTTTCCCCAGCTAGTTCTACACAATCTATGTGTAGTTTTCTGGCCTCCACAAGACTGCTCTTTGCAGTTAGTGAGATCCTCTTAGTGTCCTTGCACTACACTTCAGAGTGTGTGCTTGACTAGTTGCTTTCATTGGTTCTGGATCAAGGATCGAACCTTTGACCTTGCTAGGATAACTCCATGCAAGCATAACAAAAGAACTAGCTCTATTCTCGTCCCTGCTTTTCAGCAGAAGGACTCTAGTCAACCACGAAGTCATCTTCAAGAAGAAGATTGGACCTGCTAGACCTTGCATTTATTCTAGCCACCACTACCATCTTGAAGTTGGTAGATACCATTATTGCCACCATCGCCTTGCACGCAGTTCTATCTTGTCAAACTAGACCAACCTAGTAATCGACATGTGGGAACCCTGAGGAACTGACCCAGAAACATCTATGGATGAAGAAGAGTTGTCGCCAACAAGGTGAACTCAAAGCCAACCAGCAGAAAGAGAGGGTACTCGGCAAGTCCCTCTACCACCGATTATGTTTGGAATGTCCACCAGACCACCTCGTCCCTCAGGAAGGGAGCCATCAACATCCAGTAGCCGCAGAAGGATACATGGACAGAGCCATGAACCTGGCACTCC
>JBBPTT010001360.1:0-10891 GCA_038094175.1 Boletellus aff. lepidospora | reverse complement strand
CTCACTTCTGGTATGAGACTATTATGAGTCATTCAACATGTTGATAGTATGGACACATACAACCATGCACCCTAGGCACCTCAACAACATCCAGTGGGATGCTCATAGGTTCCCCATTGTGTTCGAGATGTACAGCAAAGGCAACAAATGCATGGTGATTAGGTGACGACCAAGCGTCAGTCGTAAAGCTAAGTTGCCCTTCATATCTCTAAACCTATTGTTACATGCTACAAATTGATAAGAGTATGGAACAAGACTCACGCGTAACATCTTTGCAAGCCGTTTTCATGTTGCCAGGAACATCAACCGTACATCTCGTGAGACTGTTGAGGGTGATGGTAAGTGATACTCTGGGTGCCCCGTTTTCATCAGGGTCATGAATCCTTGGTCTCTGACGATTTCATATGGTTGCAGAGACTCCATGACCCATCGGACGATCTCCACACGTGTCTCAGTGCATGTCATAGGCCAATTGGAATAGCTGATGTTCCCTTGGCTCTGACTTTTGAATGACGTGGTGATTGAACCCATCCACTGGTAGGTCTTTATGTTCTCCCGTGTATTCTGCAACGATGATTTGTTGCGATCAGTTGCGGCCATCACCTCAGGGCCCCAGCACTTGTCAACATGCTTACGCATGTTACTTGTTGACCGTGCGTCTGTTGTATTCAAAAACCAGTGCACTTTACACCTACGACGAGCGCATGTAAACTCATGTGCGATGCGCCCGCCCTCCTCAATGATATGAGGGGTTTGTTCAAAAAAGGCATATATGGGCAAAGTCCAGTTTTTCATCATCTCCGCTGTGCATGACAGTAAGTGAGCTTGTCCTTGTTGAACTGAAATTGCTAACCAAGTTCCTCCTTGCAGGTCAAAGGTCCCTTTCAGACCTCAACGATGGACTCTGTTTCTGATGTGTCATTCATATGTTCTGTGGCTGTGGCTTCCTCTAAAGAACTGGCAGCACCACTAACTTTGATCCTTTTAGCCTTGGAACCGTTGGTGTGGTCTTTTTCGCCATTCGAGCACACAGAGTTGGGAGACTCAGACAGGTCAGGCTCAAGATGAGTATTAAGCCGCTTCTTGGAGAGTTGCTTCTCCTTGAGGGCTGCCTTGGCCTTCTCTGTTGCTTTAGAGATACACTTTGGGATTGGTGTGTCGGACAGCATGAAGGGGAATGAAGGGGATGGAAAAGAGATGAGAGTGAAATTGAGATCTGGATGACAAGTATGGTAGTAGTGACCCAAAAATTTCTATGCTGTGCATTCTGACTCACGGATGATGTTGCCCCTATTTGCTATGCTGACCCGCTATGTGGGTACGGGTTGGGTATGGGTGTGTAGCAGCCATACCCATACCCATACCCATCCATACCCATACCCATAACCCACATGGGTTACCCATACCCATGCAGAACCCTAAATCTATGTGTAGTTGTCTGGCCTCCTCAAGACTGCTCGTTGCAGTTAGAGAGATCCTTTCGTGTCTTTGCACTACACCTCAGAGTGTGCACTCGACTAGTTGCTTTCATCAGTTCTGGACTAGGTTGTCGAACCTTTGACCTTGCTGGATAACTCCACGCAAGCGTAACACTTCCTGTGTCTTCACACTACACTTCAGAGTGTATGCTCAACTAGTATCTTTGTTTGAGCTTGGACTTATCATCCAATCTCTTGACTTGCTGGATAACTCCATGCAAGCATAACAGGTTCCCAGCAGCCTGGTCTGTAGTTCTTTCAGGTTTGGGCAGCAAAGTTGAAGGACTTCCAAGACATCTTCTAGGGAGATATTCTTTTCTTTCATATATTGTGTCATTGGACAGTCTGTTTTGGGTGTCCAAGTATTGGAATTCTTGTGAGGAGAAGGTGAGACCTATCTAATGTCTTGTCTTATTCCTTTTCTGAGGAATCTGTTACAACCTTTCCCAGTCCTTCGGGTTATCTTCGGGTCTAAGCCCCTATTTTCCTCTATCTTATCTTATCTTTACCACTTTAGTCCTCGTTCCACTTTGGTCATCAGATCTCATCAATCTGGTCACTGGGTTACAACCATCCCAGTCCCTTGATGGGACATGACTCATTCTAACTCCTACTCAATGGTAACCACTTACCTAATCATTCCACTCTGTTCCATAATGTTCCTTCGCTTACTCAGCATACACTATATATATACCTCAGCTCCAGCACTTTTGTTCCTTACTCTTGATCTGCGCAGTAACACACATACCTTGTGTCAACCCTAGTCTTTGTCCATGAGCTATGCTTGCAGTCCCTTTGTCTTACCCTTGTCCACAAGCCCAGCTCAAAGTCCTTAGTCCCTATCAGTTGTGCTCTATTCCCTCAGTCGACTCAGTCCTCAAGTACCCCTTGAAGTTCTTCCTTCGCCTTCATGATCTCCTAGGTAGTCTAGACGCTGAGGCCTCCTCATGAGAGCCCGCCTAGCTACAGGTTGCTGTTACAACACTTGGTGTGCATTCAGCGTAACAGAATCAATTTACTCATTCTTTCGTGGAATGGCCTATCTGTCAAATGAAACATTCTTTGTTTCTTCGGAACTGGGTTTGCTTTTGGGATGCTGTGATGATGTCAATATTCATGTTGTCAGAGTCCACATCCATGGCATCTGGATCTTCATTATCAGAGAGAACCGATTCAATATAGTCATTGTGATCTGGTTGATTTGCTCATAGATGTTTTGTGTGAGTCTGGATAAGGTCAAATTGGATTGCCTTTTCTATCCAAGAATCTGGTGGGGGGTCAACTGCTGTCATTAGATTTATGATGTCAGAATGAACAGCAATTCTGAGGAGGTTGATGAGCAAGACATCTTACTGAGTCATGCCAGCATTAGCAATCAAAAGCTCAAATTGAGCACAGAAAGTGGTGAGCATTCCTTAGCTTTGTTTTAAGGCATAAAGTTTGCTATGGACATCTGCCTGAGCATCTCCTGGTGAGAAGGTTACAAAGAAGTCCTTTTCTAGGTCTTCAAAAGAGAGTTGAATCCATCCAGAGGATTTAACCATGTCATCTATCTTTTGATATCATCCTTTGGTGAAGGTGACAGCTAGTCTGGTCTTTAGGTTATTGAGGAGGATTATGACCTGTGCCAGCTCATCATATACTTCATAGTTAATCATGAAGTAAGCTTTTATAGCATGAAACCACCATTTAGCATCTTCTGGTTTTCCATTAAAGGGGCCTGGGTTTCCAGCATGGACTTCAGATTTTTCTTGAAAGAAGGAGGGTGCTATTAAAGTTGTGGAGACAGGTAAAGGAACTGGATTGAGAAATGTAGGATTGAGGCAGGAGATAGATATGGGAATAGATGGGGAGTTAGTGTTACAGTTTTTCCTTTCTTCCCTTGATAAGTTCCCCTGTCTCTCAACCCATTGACAACAACTACCAAGAACCCTTAGAATCCCCCTGGTATCTGCCAAACCACAGTCATCTATGACTATTCCCTTGATATCTGCCTTACCTCCCTCTCATCACCTCTTCACATCATCACCTCTTCATGACATCACATCTTCACCATCTCACTATGATGATAACCATGCATAGCCCCACAGCCACCATCTTTTGATCCCTTGATCCAATCTTTGATGCTGTGCATTGATGCATCATTCACCATAGTTACCTATGACTCATTCTGACTCATTGAGGCAGTCTGCACAGCCTATCCTTGTACTATATAGTTTGCCTCAGTTTGTATTCTGGTTCCCAGCTAGTTCTATGCAATCTATGTGTAGTTTTCTGACCTCCACAAGACTGCTCGTCACAGTCAGTGAGACCCTCTCATGTCCTTGCACTACACATCAGAGTGTGTGCTCAACTAGTATCTTTGTTTGAGGACGGATTCATCATCTGAACTCTTGACTTGCTGGATAACTCCACACAAGTGTAACAGTTAGTGAGGACTGTGTGACTGTAGAGGTCCTCTTCCATTGGTTAATCCAATGGAGGATGTTCTGTTGTGATAGGTTCCAGGAGTGATGGAATGACAACAGAGGTTTAGACTGGGAATTCTATTCTTGCTATTTCTGGATAGTGTGGTCATGCCATAACTATTGATTCTTGTGATCCAGCAGATCTTTCAACATATCCCTGGCTTTCCATAGAAGATCCCCATGATTCTTCTGACCAGTGATCATGGAGATGGTATAATTCTCCTTTCATGTCAGATGGTGGGTCTTTCCCATGCATCAGGTATGGACTGCAGGCTGGATGGTGGAGCTGCAGGTTCATGGATCGGTCCATGTATCTTTCTGCAGCTGCTAGCTGTTGATGACTCCCTTCCTGGGAGAAGAGGTGGTCTGGTAGACATTCCAAACATGATCAGTGGTAGAGGGGCTTGCTGGGTACCCTCTCGTTCTCCTGGTTGACTTTGTGTTTGTCATTGTGGTGACAAGCCTTCTTCATCTGTGGATGATTCATGATTAGTTCCTCTTGGTTCCTACATGTCAATGGTTACTAGGTAAGCCTAGCTTGATGGGATAGGACTGCATGTAAGGCAATGGTTGCAACAATGGCATCTACCAATCTAAGAATGGTAGTGGCAGCTAGAACAAAGGCAAGGACTAGTAGGTTCAGTCTTCTTTCTGGAGATGATTTCATGGTGGTTGTTGGCTAGAGCCCTTCTGCTGAAAAGTAGAGGCAAGAAGACAGCTAGTTCTTTTGTTACACTTGCATGGAGCTATCCAGCAAGATCAAGGGTTTGGTCCTAAGTCTAAACCCAAGTAAAGATACTAGATGAGCACACTCTCTGAAGTGTGGTGTGAGGACACTGGGAGGATCTCACTAACTGTGGACAGTAGTCTCATGGAGGCCAGAAAGCTACAGGTAGATTGCATAGAACTAGCTGAGGAGCTTATAGTACAAAGCAGATCGAGTGATATAGTACAATGGTAGGCTGTGTGGAGAGCTGCAATGAGTCAGGATGAGTCATGGGTAACTAAGGTGAATGATGCATCAATGTGCAGCAAAAGATGGGATCAATGGATTAAAAGATAGTGGCTGAAAGGCTATGTGAGGTTACCATCAAGGTGATAATGTGAAGAGGTGATGATGTGATGATGTGCAAATAACAGAGGGTTCTGTGGGCAGTTCATAAAGAGATATGCTATTTGGTTGGTAAGGATGGGCTGCCATCAAGTGACTCTGTTGTCTTTGGTAGTTGTGGTCCAGAGAATTAGGTAGTGGGAGAGACTTATCAAGGGCAGAAAAGGAAAAACTGTAACAGCTTCTTCTCTGGCTTTGGCTAGGGAGAAGAAGTGATCAGTAAGGGCTGGAAGGAATGTTTTATCCAAGGCTGGGTAGGCACAGGGCTCATAACTGAGGAGTGTTGCACTTGCATGGAGTTATCCAGCAAGGTCAAAGGTTCAACACCTTAGTCCAGAACTGATGAAAGCAACTAGTCAAGCGCACACTCAAAGTGTAGTGCAAAGACACACAGGAGGATCTCTCTAGCTGCGATGAGCAGTCTTGAGGAGGCCAGACAACTACACATAGATTGTGTAGAACTAGCTAGGGAACTAGAGTACAAACTGGGGTCAACTATATAGTACAAGGATAGGCTGTGCGTACAGCTGCGATGAGTCAGAACGAGTCATGGGTAACTAGGATGACTGATGCATCAATGCGCAGCATCAGAGATGGGATCAAGGGATCAAAAGATGGTGGCTGCAGGGTGGTGCAAGGTTACCATCATAGTGAGATGGTGAAGGTGTGAAGATGTGACAAGGTGATGAGGTGACAATGTGAAGGGGTGTCTGGGTAAAGATGTGAGGGATAGTTCCGGGCATTCCTCGAGCTTGATTGGTATAAGGATTCTAGGGAATAATCAGTAGTCGTCATGATCGGGGTCGAGGGAAGGAAGACTTATCAAGAAGGGGAAAAGGAAAAACTGTAACAAGGAGGAGGATGAATGATGATTTCCAAGTAGAGCTGTGAGGGACTGAGGTATGGTGAAACTCTGTGGTAGTCAGGTAATTGGACCCTTCTAGGAGTTTATTAGCACAGAAAATACAAAGGTACATCTCCAATTCCTGATTGGTCCTTTCAGTTTGACTGTTGGTTTGGGGGTGATATGCGGTGGAGAGGTGTAGATTGTATTGGAGAAGTCTGGCAAGTTCTTGAGTGAAGGCTGAGGCAAATTGGGGGCCTTTGTCCAAGATGATGGAGTCATGGAGGCCAAAGCATTTGAAGATATTGTCAAAAAACAATTTGGCAACTCCTGCAGCATCAATGGTTTTTTGACAAGGGAGTAGAATTACCCCCTTTGTAAGGCCATGGTTGACCATGACCATGACAGAGTTGAAACCCAAGGACAAGGGAAGGTCAGTGATAAGGTTAACAGAGATTTGTTTGAAGGGAAGAGATGAGGTCAAAGGAATGGGAGTGAGTGGAGGTACAGCAGGATGAGTGTTAATCTTTGATTGTTGGCAGAGGGCACAACCAGCAACAAAATTCTTGACAAAAGTGGTGAGTCCCAGCCACCAATAATCATACTCTACCAAAGCCTTGGTGCAAAACTGTCCAGCCTAGCCTGAGGTGGGAGAGAAATGGAGAGAGTGGAGGAGATCAGAGCAAGCCTCCAGAGGAACATAGAGACAGTCTCTGAAGTAAAGTTTCCCATCATGTAGGAACCAATCAGACAAGAAGAAGTGAGAGAAGAGAAGGGAGCCTTCTTTGAGAGCATTGACTGCTCAAAGGATGAGACAATTGGAGGGAGAGGAAGCCAAGATCTTGTCCACAAGAGCATGATGGAAGGCAGCAATGATGGTGGGTTCCAGGAGGATAGGAGCAATATTGTCAAGAGAGGTGTCTACTGAGTCCCTTGGAGAGAGGGTATCCACTGGCTCCATTTGTGTACCAGGGGTGACCTTCCAGTTGATGTCAAAGTCTTGAAGAAGGAGAGACCATCAAGCCTGGTGACAGGAGAGTTTGTGAGGGTCCTTAAGGTAGCAGAAGTTTTTGTGGTTAGTGAGGACAGTAATGGAGTGAGGGGTGCTGAGGAGATAATGTCACCATTCTTGTAGGGCAAGGATGACCGCTAGGAGTTCTCTGTCATAGATATCATAGTTCCACTCAGCTGAGTTAAATGTCTTTGAGAAGTATGTACAGGGATGGAGGTCACAATTGGTATCTGCTTGGAGGAGGACCGCTCCAACTACAAGGAGAGAGGCATCAGTCATTAGAGAGAATGGTTTAGAGGGGTCAGGAAGGGAGAGAATGGGAGCAGAAGAGAAGGATGACTTTAGTGAGGTAAAAGCCCAGTCTTATAGTGGAATCCAAAGCCAGGGTCCATCTTTCTTGGTGAGGAGGATGAGGGGAGCAACAATATTGGAGAAGTTTGGAATGAATTTCCTGTAGAAGTTAGTGAAACCTAGGAAACTACGAGTTCCCTTGACTGAGGTAGGAGGTTTCCAGTCTGCTATGGTGGTGAGTTTGATAGGGTCTATTTCAACTAGGCCTTGACCAATAATCATGCCAAGGTATTCCATTTTCAGGGTGTTGAAGGAGCATTTGATGATTTTGAGAGATAGACCATGGTCACAAAGACATTGGAAAACTCAAAGAGTGCATTCATGGTGAAGGTTGAGATGGTCTTTGGTGTGGATGCCTATGTCATCCATATAGATTTTGAGCCATCCTTCCACTATATGTCAGGGAAGATATGGTTCATAAAACTTTGAAAAGTGGGAGTGACATTGTTAAAACTGAAAAACATGACCATAGATTCAAAGAGTCAGAGGGGGGTGATGAAGGTGGTTTTCCATTGATCTTCTTAATGAAAACAGATGTTGTTATATCCCCATCAAATGTCAAGCTTGGTGAAAATCATGGAGTCCTTCATATCATTGATGAGATCAGAAATGAGAGGGAGAGGGTAAGCATTTCAAATAGTGAATTCATTGAGATACTGATAGTATTGACAAGGACAAAGGGTTCCATCCTTTTTGCAGACAAAAAAGAAGGGTGAGGCTTGGGAGGATTTTGATGGAACAATCCAACCAGTCTTGCAGTTTTCTTCTACAAAGACCTTACAGGCTTCTTTCTCAGTAGGGTTGAAAGGATATACCTTGGTTATTTTGGGAACAAAAGATGGTTTGAGCTTGATAACATGGTCATTGGGACAATGAGGAGAGAGAACACTGAACATCTTCTCAGAGAAGACATCCGAATATTTCTTACACCAGTTTGGAATTTCTTATTCTTTGGGGGTTTCTTGTTGTGCAAGTTGGGTCAATAGAGTGAGTTTATTGATGGTATGTGGGGTGAGGCCCTGTGAAAACCAGTTGTAACGAGGTCGGGTGACATGTGACTGGATGTCAGATCAGGGATTTCTGTGTCACGAGGTATTGGATTTCATGATGTATAACCCGCCATGATACACTGGATGTTGATGTCAGTGATGAAAACGAGAGCGATTCCATGCTACTTCCTATGCTACCCACGTGACCACACTTATAAACGTTGTGATATCAATCAGTCGACATGAGCCAGGCTATGCACCTCCCACCTGCCACCGACAGAATGCACCATTGTAAAATGCACGGTGAGTCAAATCATTCCTCTTCGAGTACCAGACTCTTATTACAAGTCACTGACAAACTCAACATTACGATTTCTACAAACACGAATGAGGACACCATGAGTCCTTTTGGCCAGAGCACAGGAATTACTGTGACTATTGCCCCAAACTCCAAACCCCAACGCCACTGTGTCCGCTACCCCTACAAATCCTGCTGAGATGGCCGCCTCATCCACTACTCTAAAGACCGTTGCAGCTGCATCAAACAATTCTATCCTGACCTCGACACCAGTGATTGGCAATGGAAACACGACAGGGGTACCAAAAAAGGGAAAGAGAGGACCGAAAATGCAACCTGGTCCTGTGCATAATGGGAAGTAAGACAAACAAGGCACTGCGGGTACATACTGATTATCTATACAGAAGTCCTTGTGCACACCAATGGTTAAAGGCATTCAAAAACACAACAGGAGGAAGTACGAGCAAATTCAAAGTCTACTATGAGGGCCTACATCAAGAACAGAGAGAGGTACACCCATACAAGATTTTTATGGTACGCTAACATTCTCGTCTAGGCCTATGAAGCAGAGGCTAAGGAACTGGTATGTACACACAGTACTGCTTGATATCCTAAACATCCAGTTGGTACTATGTCACTATGAACACCTGGAATGGCACAAAGGATGTCACAAATGGCACACTTCATTGGACAAACCCAGGGCAGTTTTTTTTTTACATCGTCAGTCTGTCTACTCGTTACATTTTTCTCTGTTATCCTCATTGCCCCAGCCTGGCCTGCTCTTCAGTGTTCTTCTCGCACTACTTCTACATCAGAACACTATCATTTTGCAAGGTTTCATTCAAGCCACCACATGGTCATCTCCCATACCACCTTCCTGTTGCAAACCGCTCTCGTATGCTGGAAGCTCTCCCTTGCACTGTTTCTGGATGATTTCTGTCTTCAACTGTATCAATATGCCTCGCTGAAGTCCCTGCATGCCGGCCGAGTCTTCTCCTTGCAGGACCCCTTCTATGCTTCTTGCCACCCCCTTGGGATCTCAGACAACTGCTCTTCACCACATCTTTCTGCAGTAGTACGTGGATTGTACCATGTATCCCAGGCAGAATGTATTTTTATTTGTGCAAATGTGCATTGCAAGATCTGAGTGAATTGCATGATATCTAGGATAGAATTACCATTTAATGCCTAGCTAGATGTAGCAAGACGGTGCAATCCGGAGTGAGTCTGTATAGTGAGATATGACTTGATATAACATTTACCAGTGTTTTGAGGCGTCACAACACCAAACACGGCCCTGAAAGATAGCAAATCTTGGATCCATCTCACATTGTGCGGATGATATCAGCAAGTATTATTCTCTTTAAACTACTCACAAGGTAAGACCTCGCCACACGTCACCCGACCTCGCCACAGCCAGTTTTCACAGGGCATCATCATTGACATCCCCTTTAGCATGTATACACGTGCAATCATGCTCGACCTGATGTATGAGCACCTCGCGTTGTAAGATGAATAAAAAGTTGGGGGATGCCGACCCTCAGGAAGTCCAGAGGATGCGACGAAGAAAAAAGGTGGGCACGAGATAGTCTCGTCCCAAGGGGGAACCAAGGTAAATCAGAAGGGAAAATGCTCGAGTGGCCTACCAACAAAAGAACGATGTCCGGACTTGGTCCGGACAGGAGACACCGAGGGAGATGGTCTGGACTTGGTCAAGATGGTGACTGGACCGAAGACCACAAGGACAAGGGCGATGTGAAGGACGTTTCGAGAGGACGATAGGATCAAGGGAGGGATCTGAGGTGTGGCGAATACGAAGGGGACGAAGACTGGGTTCTGGACTTGAACGACGATGTCCAGGATGCAGATGACGATGACGAAGGGACAAGGACGACGAGGCCGACGCGAACGATGCGACGGATGGAGACGAGCGACACAAAGGGGGCCAATAATTGCCTCTCATTTGATCCCTAGGTACAGGATTTTTATATACACTGACTATGATTCGAATATCAAATAAAGAATGACAGATGAAGCAAAGGGGGACAGTTGCCATCCTGTTGCTATTCACCTGTCAAACGTCCAGAAATTGTGTGACATAAACACATGAACGCGAAACAGGTCGGAGATGATCGGGAATAAGTACGAAAAGCCGAGACGAAAAGAAAAAGAGAGTCCGGACAACTCGGCCGCTGGACATGCGTCTGGACACGGCAAGTCCGGACCAGACATACCCGAGACCTGTCTGGACATAAGTAAACGAACGCGAAACTAACCTTGGACCACGCGGGACACGAGACATTGATGGACGACGATGCATGGCGACGATAGATGAACCTC
>JBBPTT010001359.1:0-10892 GCA_038094175.1 Boletellus aff. lepidospora | reverse complement strand
GACACTGAAGGACATCCCCTTAATACCTAACTCATATCGCTGCTTCCTCACCCCTTCACATTGTCACCCCTTCATGTCTTCACTTCGTCACACCTTCACCATCTCACTATGATGGTAACTACGCACAGCCTGGCAGCCACCATCTTTTAATCCCCTGATCTCATCACTAATGCTGTGCATTGATATATCAGTTACCCTAGTTACCCATGACTCATCCTGACTCACTCTGACTCATTGCAGCTATGTGCACAGCCTATCCCATCACTATATAGTTGAACCCACTTTGTACCATAATTCCCCAGCTAGTTCTATGCAATCTACGTGTAGTTGTCTGGCCTCCATGAGACTGCTCGTCACAGTTAGTGAGAACCTCTCGTGTCTTCGCACTACACCTCAGAGTGTGTGCTCGACTAGTTGCTTTCATCAGTTCTGGATTTGTTGTTGAACCTTTGACCTTGCTGGATAACTCCATGCAAGCATAACAAAAGAACTAGCTCTATTCTCGCCCCTGCTTTTCAGCAGAAGGACTCTAGTCAACAAACTATGAAATCATCTTCAGGAAGAAGATCGGACCTATACACAATCCTATTCCCGTCAACCTAGATTGATCTAGTAATTGACATGTGGGAACCCAGAGGAACTAACCCAGAGACATCCACAGATGAAGAAGAGTCATCGCCGCAACAGCGAGCTCGAAGCCAACCAGCAGAAAGAGAGGGTACCCGGCAAGTCCCTCTACCTCCAATCATGTTTGGAATGTCCACCAGACCATCCCACCTCTCAGGAAAAGAGCCATCAACATCTAGCAACCACAGAAGGATGCATGGACCAATCCATGAACCTGCTGCTCCACCAAGCAGTCCGCAGTCGATACCAGACACATGGGAAAGACCCACCATCCAACATGAAAGGGGAATTACGCCATCCCCACGATCACCGGTCAGAAGGATCATTGGATCTTCTATGGAAAACTGGGAACATGTTGCAAGATCTACCGGATCACTGGAACCAGTAATGGCAGCACAACCTCACCACCCCAAGATAGCAAGAATCGAATCTCCTACTCGAGATCCTGTTGTCATCCCTTCTCTCCTTGGGCTGATCCAACCAGATCAACCAATGGAAGATAGTCCTTTAATCCAAACCACCCTGGCTAAGTCACCATCCATCCCCATACCTATCCCTCGATATAACCCTACATTTCTCATTCCAGCTCCTTTACCTGCCTCCACTACTTTAATAGCATCATCATTCTTCCTGCAAGAAGAATCTGAAATCCGTGCTGGAAATCCAGGTCCCTTCAATGGAAAACCAGAAGATGCTAAACGGTGGTTTCATGCCATGAAAGCCTACTTCACAATCAACTATGAAGTCTATGATGAGCTGGCACAGATCGTTATTCTTCTCAACAATCTCAAAACAGGACTTGCTGCAACCTTTGCTGAAGGATGGTATCAGAAAATTGATGACATGATGAAATCTTCAGGGCGAGTGCAACTTGCTTTTGATGGCTTAGAAAAAGATTTCTTTGTCACCTTCTCTCCAGGAGATGCTCAGGCAAATGCCTGCAGCAAACTGTATGCCTTATGACAAGACCAGGGAACGTTCCCCATCTTCCAGGCTCAGTTCGAGCTTCTAGTAGCCAATGCCGGCATGAGACAGCAAGACGTCTTGCTCATCAACCTTCTCAGGATCGCGGTCCATCTCGATATCGTAAATCTGATGACAGCAGTAGACCTGCCTCTGACCTCCTGGCAAAAATGGATGGATAAGGCAGCTCAATTTGACCTTATCCAAACACACATGAGGCAACTATGGGTCAACCAACCAGACCCTGACGACTATATTGAATCAGAAATCCCTGATGAAGACCCCGATGCCATGGACATAGACACCGACGACATGGATGTCGACATCATCGCAACGTCTCAAAAAGAAATCCTGAAACAAAGGAATAAAGAGAGCTTCCTTCGACAGATTGGACGTTCTACAAAAGAATGAGTAAACAGATTCCTTAGGAAAGGAAATAGGAAAACTAGTAGGCAAGTTTCTCCTTCTGTTCACAAAGAACAAGAGGTTCGGGCAGTCAGAACAGATACCTTGGTAACCCGAGTACTGAAGAAACTGAACATCTCAGAGAAAGACACCCTAGAAGTCCTTCACCTTATATGGGGAAATAAAAATAAATCCTCATTAGAAGCAAAATCAACAACCTGGACAAAAAGGACGTCGACAGGATGGACTAACCAAGAAAACACTGCCGTGATCGTATCTCCAATCGAAGATCAAGCCATACACCTACCCATCTCCCTAACTGAAGAAACCACGGGACAGACGACCGAACTCTCCTCTTTGGTTGACAGTGGAGCTAGCAACTGTTTCATCAACCGAAAACTGGTAGAAAAGATGGGCTGGCCAACTCAGAAACTAAAGGTACCAATCAAAGCTACCACTGCAGATGGAATGGAAAACGAGAATGGATTAATACACAGGAAAGTAACCCTTTCTATGACCATCAACTCCTTGCTGTTGGAAAAACAGAATTTCCTCATCATCAGCTGCAGAGGAGAAGATGTAATCCTTGGAATGTCATGGCTATGACTGGTAAACCCTGAGATCGATTGGGCCAAAGGCAAGATCACTATCCCTAAATCCATCGATCCGATATTGCGTTCACAAGATCATATCAAACAGTGATATCTCTTGTGCTATTTATTGGCAGATCCAAACACCCACATTCACCAAGAAATGATCCAAAAAATTACTCACTCCACTGAAATTGCCCAAGCCAAAATGGTAAACAAAAAGGAAACCATCCTTCCCCCTGAATTCAAAGAATTCCAACAAGTGTTCAAAGAACCTCCTTTAGGCAAACTTCCCCCGTCCAGGAAGTATAACCACCATATCGACCTTAAAGACACCTTCATACCAAAAGTGGCTAAAGTCTATCCACTAAATCTCAAAGAGTTGGAAGCCTGCAAGACATTTGTCAACAAAAACCTGAAGAAAGGAACCATCATACCATCACAGTCACCCCAAGCCTCACCTTTCTTCTTCATACCAAAGAAAGATGGAGGTCTTCATCCCTGCCAAGATTATTGTTATCTTAATGAGCATACGATCAAAAATGCTTACCCTTTACCTTGCATTTTGGAGCTTGTAGATCAACTAAAGGATGCCACCATTTTCACCAAAATGGATATTCGATGGGGATACAACAATGTGCTGATTCACCCTCCTGATTGATGGAAGGCCACCTTCATCACCCCTGTAGGACTGTTCGAACCAACAGTCATGTTCTTTGGACAAAGCAACTCTCCAGCTACGTTCCAAGCCCTCATGAATCACATATTCGCTGATATGATTGCTGAAGGATGGCTAATCATATACATGGACGATCTTATCATCGCTTCTAAGCAACCAGGGGAACACACAGAAAGAACTTGTAGAGTCCTGCAATGAATGATGGACAATGACTTGTTCCTCAAGCTAAGTAAATGCTCCTTCAATGTCACTGAAGTTGACTACCTCGGAATGATAGTCCAACCTGGCGAAATCACCCTTGATCCAGGAAAACTCAAAGCCATCAAGGATTGGAATAGCCCAACCTCTGTGAAGAAAAGCCACTCATTCATTGGATTCTGCAACTTCTACAGGAAGTTCATCCCCAACTTCTCCGGGATTAGTTGACCTCTCCACAAACTCACCAAGAAAGGGGTAACCTGGAACTGGTCACCAGAATGCAAGAAAGCCTTCAGAACCATACAAAAGGCCTTCATGTCCAGACCTGTCCTTAAAATGCTGGATTCCACTAAACCCTTCACAGTCATGACTGACACCTCTCTCACCACCTTGGGAGCGGTCCTCATGCAAACAGACAGAAATGGAGATCTACACCCTTGTGCCTATTTCTCACGAACCTTCTCTCCCGAAGAACAGAACTACGACATTTACAACTGAGAGTTACTAGCAGTCATCCAAGCATTGGAGGAATGGAGACATTACCTATCAGGAACAGAGCATCAGGTGACGATCCAGACAGATCATAAGAACCTGGCATACTTCAAACAACCCCATAAGCTATCTCGACAACAAGCAAGATGGATGCTATTCTTACAAGATTTCAATATCCGATATCAAAATCTCCCTGGAAATCAAATGGCCCCCACTGATGCCCTGTCCCAAAAAGAAGAGATTGATACTACTAGTGACAACCAGGACGTTATCCTTATCCCTGATGATCACTTCATCAACCTTATCGACCTCACCATATGGGAAAAAGTAATCCTCTCCACCAAAGACGATCCCCTAGCAAAGAATGCCATCACAGCAGCTCAAATGGGTTCTTCACTCTTTCTTCAAGCCAATGCAAACAATTGGAAGTGGGAGGATGGGATGTTGTATTTCAAGGGACGTCTCTTTATTCCTGAATTGCAGTGGCAGACATTAGTCACTGAAATACATGAATCCCCCACCAGAGGACATGGTGGATATTTCAGAACACTATCTCTACTCCAACAGGATTATTGGTGGCCAGGTCTTTCAACTTTTGTGTGAAAGTTTGTCCATGGCTGCACGGTGTGCCAAGCAAACAAGGTTAATACTCACCCTACAACACTGCCACCCATTCCCAACCCTGTGGAAGTGGATTGGCTGTTTCAGAATATTTCTATGGATTTAATCACAGATCTTCTGATTTCTGCCGGTTTTGACTCTGTACTGGTCGTGGTCGACCATGGTCTTACAAAGGGGGTAATTTTCCTCCCTTGTAATAAAACCATCGACGCAGCAGGGGTAGCCAAGCTCTTTTTCAGAAATATCTTCCCTAGATTTGGACTCCACAACCAAGTCATTTCAGACAGAGGCCCCCAGTTCACATCTGCATTTGCCAAAGAACTCGCCCAACTCCTGCAATATGATTTGGCCTTGTCAACAGCCTATCATCCTCAAACTGATGGAGAAACTGAACGTGTCAACCAAGAATTAGAGACATACCTCAGGATCTTCTGTGATGGAAACCCTGCTAAGTGGCACAATCTTCTTCCAATGGCCAAATTTGCTCACAATTCTGCCACACACTTGGTCACCAAACAAACACCATTCGCACTCATGATGGGATATGAACCTTGGGCCTACCCTGCCATCAGAAAGACATTCCTTCCTGTGCTCGAATCCCAGATGACCATCCTTGATAACGCTAGAAAAGAAGCCAAAGCCACACACGTAACCGCGCAACTATGACAAAAAGAAAGGAAGAGGTCCAATTACAAACCATTCAAAGTGGGAGATAAGGTGTGGCTGGAAGGAAAAAACCTTCACATCCCTTATCCATCCAGGAAACTCGCTCCTAAACAAGAAGGCCCCTTTGAAATCAAGAAAGTCATCTCCTCCATCTCATTCCAACTCAGACTTCCCTTGTCTTGGAAAATCCACCCCGTCTTCCATGCTTCTCCTCTCATGCCTTATGTTGAAACCTCTGAACATGGTCCCAACTTTCTTTGACCCCCACCTGACAAAATCGAAGGAGAAGAAGAATACAAAGTAGAAGTGATCCTCACCCACCAAGGACATGCTGGACGAAGGAAATACCTAGTGAAATGGAAAGGATATTCCGCAGCAGAAAACACTTGGGAACCAGCAGCTAATCTTTCCAATGCTCGCGAACTTCTTTCCACATACAGAAAAATACACCCCTCCACATTTCTTGAGAAAGTCTCCTTATTAAGATCCCTATTCCATCGATGACAAAGAAATTACTAGGACAAAGGTCTTGGAGCTGGAAGCTCCAATGTACAAAGGGGGTATTGTTACAGTTTTTCCTTTCTTCTATCTGATAAGTCCTCCTGTTACTGACCCTGACCATGATGACAGCTGATGAACCCATAGGACTCTTCCTGTATAACTCAGTCTGCAAGACACTGAAGGACATCCCCTTAATACCTAACTCATATCGCTGCTTCCTCACCCCTTCACATTGTCACCCCTTCATGTCTTCACTTCGTCACACCTTCACCATCTCACTATGATGGTAACTACACACAGCCTGGCAGCCACCATCTTTTAATCCCCTGATCTCATCACTAATGCTGTGCATTGATATATCAGTTACCCTAGTTACCCATGACTCATCCTGACTCACTCTGACTCATTGTGGCTATGTGCACAGCCTATCCCATCACTATATAGTTGAACCCACTTTGTACCATAATTCTCCAGCTAGTTCTATGCAATCTACGTGTAGTTGTCTGGCCTCCATGAGACTGCTCGTCGCAGTTAGTGAAAACCTCTCATGTCTTCGCACTACACCTCAGAGTGTGTGCTTGACTAGTTGCTTTCATCGGTTCTGGATTTGTTGTTGAACCTTTGACCTTGCTGGATAACTCCACACAAGTGTAACAGAAAGAGCGAGTGGTGTGCTGAGTCATGGCAAGGCAGGCAGAGTTGTGGGTGGCAAGGGCTTCTTCCTGGGCTTTAGCTAGGGAGGAAAGGCAGTCAGTGAGAGCAGGAAGAAAGGTTTTACCCAGGGCAGGGTAGGCCCAAGGTTCATAACCAAGGAGAAGGGAGAACAGTGATTTCTGGGTGGAGCTGTGTGGGACCAAGTTGTGGTGGAATTCCACAGTTGTTAGGTAATTTGTCCATTCTAGAGGGTTATTAGTGCAGACAATATGAAGATATGTTTCTAATTCTTGATTGGTCTGTTCAGTTTGACCATCAGTTTGGGGGTGGTAAGCAGTAGAGAGTCGGAGGTCATATTGAAGGAGTCTGGCTAACTCCTGAGCAAATGCTGAGGTGAATTTAGGGCCTCTGTCAGAGATGATTGAGTCATGTAAACCAAACTGTTTAAACACATTGTCAAAAAACAATTTAGCGACACTGGCTGCATCAATAGTTTTGAGACATGGAAGTAGAATTACCCCCTTTGTAAGGCCATGGTCGACCACGACCATGACAGAGTCAAATCCAGATGACAGAGGAAGATCTATGATGAGATCAACAGAGATTTGCTTAAAAGGGAGAGTCAAGGTCAAGGGAATGGGGTTGAGTGGCGGGATGGTGGGATGGGTGTTGACCTTGGACTGTTGGCAGAGGGCACAGCCCACAACAAAGTTTTTGACAAAGGTGGCTAGACCTGGCCACCAATAGTTGCGTTCCACTAAGACCTTCATATGAAACTGTCCAGCATGGCCAGAAGTAGGGGAGGAGTGAAGGGAATGAAGGAGATCAGAGCGAGCGTCTGGGGGCACATAAAGGCAGTCTTGAAAGTACAGTTTTCCATCATGTAGGGACCAGTCAGAGAGGGAGGAGTGAGAGAATAGAGGGGAGCCATCCTTGAGAGCATTGACTGCTCGAAGGACAATAGGATCAGATGGAGAGGAAGCAGAGATTTTATCCACTAAGGTGAGATCAAAGGCAGCGATGATGGTGGGTTCTGGGAGGATGGAGGCAATATTATCGAGAGAGGTGTCCATGGAATCCCATTGAGAAAGAGTGTCAGCTAGTCCCATTTGTGTGCTGGGAGTGACTTTCCAGGTGATGTTGAAATTCTAAAGGAGAAGAGACCAGCGAGCTTGTCAACAAGAGAGTTTACAGGAGTCCTTGAGGTAGGAGAGGTTCTTGTGATCGGTGAGGACAGTGACTGAGTGAGGGGTACCAAGGAGGTAGTGTCACCATTCTTGTAGGGCAAGGATGACTGCCAAGAGTTCTCTATTATAAATGTCATAGTTCTGTTCAGCAGGGCTGAACATTTTAGAGAAATAGGCACAAGGATGGAGATCACCATTAATATCTGCCTGGAGGAGGACTGTGCCAGCAGCAAGGAGGGAGGCATTGGTCATTAGAGAGAATGATCTAGAAGGGTCAGGGAGCGATAGGACAGGAGCAGAAGTGAAAGAGGACTTGAGAGTGGAGAAGGCTTTGTCTTGGAGTGAGGTCCAAAGCTAGGGTTCGTCTTTCTTGGTAAGGAGGACAAGAGGAGTGATGATGTTAGAGAAGTTGGGGATGAACTTCCTATAGAAATTTGCAAACCCAAGGAAACTATGAATTCCTTTGACTGAGATGGGAGGTTGCCAGTCTGCAATGGTGGTCAGTTTGACCGGATCCATTTCAACTTATCCTTGGCCAATAATCATTCCAAGGTATTCCATTTTTGTGGTGTCAAAGGAACATTTGGAGATTTTGAGTGAAAGATTATGATCTCAGAGTTGTTGGAAGACTCAGAGAGTATGTCAATGGTGGAGTTCGATGTCATCCTTTGTGTGTATGCCAATGTCGTCCATGTAAATCTTTAGCCAACCTTCGGTGAGAATATCAACAAAGATATGGTTCATGAAACTCTGGAACATGGGAGAGGCATTATTAAAACCAAAAAACATGACCATTGGTTTGAAAAGACTGAGGGGGGTGATAAAGGCGGCTTTCCACTGATCTTCTTCTTGGAGTTGAATGTTGTTGTACCCCCATCGGATGTCGAGCTTTGTGAAGATGGTGGATTCTTTCATGTTATCGATGAGATCTGAGATGAGGGGAAGAGGGTAAGCATTTCAAATGGTGAATTCGTTAAGGTAGTGATAGTCTTGGCATGGACAGAGGGTGCTGTCCTTCTTTGGGATGAAGAAAAACAGCAAGGCTTGAGGGGATTTGGAGGGGACGATTCAGCCAGTCTTGAGGTTTTCTTCAATGAAAGCTTTGCAGGCTTCTTTCTCAGCAGGGTTGAGGGGGTATACCTTAGCTATTTTTGGGACAAAAGATGGTTTTAGCTCAATCACATGGTCATAAGGTCAGTGTGGAGGGAGAATGCTGAACATCTTTTCAGAGAAGACATCAGAATATTCCTTACACCATCCTGGAACTTCCTGTTCCTTGGGGGCTTCTTGTTGTGTGAGTTGAGTGGAGAGGGTAATTTTGTTGATGGAGTGGGGTGTCAAGGGGTGAATGGTGACTGTCTTGGCAATCCAGTTGATGTTGGGGTTTTGCTTGGTCAACCAGGAGGTTCCTAGGATAACCTTTTTTTCTCCAAGCGAGGTTACCATGAACTTGATGTCTTCTGAGTACAAGGGGAAGAGGGCTTTAGTGGAGATGGTGAATTTGATGATTCCTTTTCGGTTGGGGGTTCCATCCACATTGGTGGCAGTGAGGGGTTGAGCCATCTGGTGAATGCTGGATCAAAGGGATGGTACTAGACTAGAATCAATGAAATTTCCAGTTGCTCCACTGTCAATGAGAGCGACAGTGTCAACAATTTGGGAGTTGGACTGTAGGCAAACAGGGATATGAATGGTTCTTTCATTGGGTTTGTCTACTAGTACATGAGGGAAGGATGACATTGGGGTGGCTTCCCTATTTAAAAATCTGGTTTGAGGCTATCTATCTGCATCTCTCTGGGTTCAAAGCAAAGTTTAAGCATTTGGAGGATTTCCCCTTCTCCTTTTCCTGTGGAGCAGAGTTGGGACATATAGGTTTCAAGAGCAGAAGGAGGGGCAACTAGGGGAGTGGTGGAGGCAGAGGTTGAGGTGCTGGTGGCGGCGACAGTGACAGGTTCTCAAGGGCAAGAGGATTTGAAGGGGGTAGCAAAGGTGGTACACTTCCCTGCATTGTGCCCCTTCTTTCTGCAGTGAAGGCAGCAGCCCTCTCTGAAGCATCAGGCCTGTTCTTCTGGAGTGAGCTTCCCTACTCTGAGGGTGTCAACGTCCATGGTGTTCGGGTCTGAGGAGGTAGTACTAGTGGAGCGAGGGGGAGAGAAGAAGGATGACTGGTGATTGTCTTTTTTCAAGGCATTGATGCGTGCAACCTGGGCATGGAAAGTCTTAGCCTTTTCTATCCATCTGTTGATAGTGGTGGGGATAGTGGACATCAAGAGGATGAGGGTGGTGATGTGGTGATCCAGCCCTCTGGAGATCATGTGGATGAGGGTAGTGTTGTCTGAGATTCCTGCTTTTATGGCTAGGTTCTGGAAATTGGTGATGTATTTCTGGAAGCTGTCATCCATCTTGGATGGCTTCTGTCAAAGGGAGGAGAGTTCAAGATGGGCAGTGGTCTTAATGTTGAATGGGAAGAACATGGACTTGAAGTTATCAGTGAGTTTGTCGAATGTTTTCTCAGTAGAGGGGATGTTTGGATCAGCCATTCAGTCATACCACATCTCAGAGAAGGACACACCACATCCTTTGCTCATTCAGTTGAGAGTGGTCATGATCTTGGCTTTGTTGGAGATGTACTGGGTAGGATTGATCTGGAAATGGGCTTTCATAGCCTTTATCCATCGAATGGACTTGCTAGGCTCCTCCGAAAAGTTGAGGGGGAGAGCGGCCTTGAGCTCAGGTTGGGTGGTTGCCATGGGTGCAGGGGGCAATGCTAGGGCGATGGAGGGTTCTGGGGGTGCTTGGGCTGGGGGTGCAAAGACTGGGGGTGCTGGGAGAGCAAGGACTGGTGCAGGAGGGGTGATTGCAAGTGCTGGGGTGAGTAGTCTAGGCAAAGGAGGACCTAGACTTAACTGGGAAAGTGCTGGGGACTGAGTAAGTTGACGATGGACTGGGTTGGTTGAAGATGACCCTGTGATTCTTCTGGAGGGTGCTGAGGACTGGGGGGCTATGGATGTGAAGGGATTGGTCCAGGGAGGCAAGGTGTGCTGAGGTGGATCCTCCGGCTCAGAGTCCAAGGGAGGTCGAAGGTTTCATCGAGAGCGAGACATTGTGCTGGGGTGGCCCTGCTCCTAGAGAGGAGGGGCGAGGGAGACTCTTGTTCTTTTGTTACACTGAATGTACTCTTGTGTTGTTCAAGCAACCTGTAGCAGGGCAGACTCTCACAAAGAGGTCACAGTGTCCTGACTACCTAGGAGAACAAGGAAGGGACAGGATCTGAGAGGATCAGAGGCTTTAGACTCAGGAGGGACTGAG
>JBBPTT010001358.1:0-10903 GCA_038094175.1 Boletellus aff. lepidospora | reverse complement strand
AGAAAATGACTGTATCGGCCGCCGTCAATGTGATCCCTAGCCCTCCCGCACGCGTACTTAGCAAGAACAGCACAGGCGCAGCCGCCTTCTCCCCCCCTTCTTGGAACTGGGCCATCTGCTCACGACGCTCCAGCGGGCTCGTCGACCCATCGATGCGACAAATTTGCCACCCTTTGAGCTCGGTCGCCCACGTCTGCCATGCGCCGGTCCGTGAGTGACATACCACTAGGACTCGACAAGACAACACACCTCGATAATGTCCAACATGGTTGTAAATTGGCTGAACAAAAGTACCTTGTGCTTCGTGCGAAACAACTCGTCCAGCAATCGCTCGAGCAACATCATCTTCCCGCTCGCATCGACCAACTCTCCCGTCGTCTCTGGCAACAGTTCCTGGGGATCCCTAAATAACAACGGGTGCGAACATGCCTTGCGCAGTTGCATCACCGTGTTCTGGAGCCGCATGTTGTTGATCCCCTTGACTGTTCCATCGTCAGAGTCGACCGATGCTGTGACCACATGAACCCTGCTCACCACTCTCCCGTATGCGGTACTGTCTCCCAACCTCTGCCACGTCCTCGTCCGTTTTCTTCGTCCCGTCGCTTGGCTCCCCGTTTTCCATCCGTTCAAAATACTCTTCATCGCTCCCGTCCACGTCATACCTTCTTCTTTTGCCCCCTCTCAACCGTCTCGGCGCATCTACGTCTACCACCTCCGCTTTGCTCGTTGCCGGATCTTCAATTCCCTTTCCAATCAAGAATCGACGGATCCGACCCTCGACGATCTCGTCATACAAATTTCGCTGTCTTACGCTCAGGGGCGCGTAAATGACATATTCTTTCTTGGGCGGTAACAGACCCTCCACGTCAGCCTTGAGGCGACGTAACAAAAAAGGTTTGAGGATGCCGTGGAGTGTGGAGATAAGGTGGCTGGACTGCGTGGGTGAAAGGCGGGACTGAAGGGTCCCCAGGTTGAACCTGATCGTGACGTGAGCACACCATCCTACGCGGCCAACGGAAGCGAGGAACAACACGCCACAAAACGCGACGTACCACTCCTGAAAGGTATCCAAGTCGTCAAAGATGTCCGGGAGAATAAAGTTGAGTAATGACCACAGCTCGGCGAGATTGTTCTGACAGAACGTCAACACACATCACGCCAAGACTGCACCAAGGGACCACGTACGTGGAGCGGCGTGCCGGTCAGGATCATGCGCCCCGCGCTCGGGTATTTCTTGATCTCCTGAATGAGTCTGCAATTGAGGTTCTTCAGCCGATGGCCCTCGTCGACGACGATATACCCCCAGTTGTACCTTGACAACTGGGGCTGGTCCCGAATGATCATCTCGTACGTGGTGACAACAACCGGAAACGTCTGTTTCGTCTGGCGCGGCAGAGTGGTTTTGACAGGCGACTGGGTATGACGTGTGGTGGGTATACGTTTATAGTCGTCCTTGTCCTCGTCTTCGACTTGGTCATCTTCATCCGACAGGCCGTCTCGCTCCGATTCAACCTTGCGTCGCTTAACAGGGCCGCCCTTGCGCGTGCTGGCCATCGGTGCCTTGGAATTTCTTTTCCCCGTCTTGGCCTTGGCCTTTTTCTCTTTGCCTCGCGAGACCATGATCCGTTCACCCGGTGCGGCGACCGCTTCAGAGCCATCGTCTGGCTCACGCAACACGGTGCGCCGCAGCTCGGCACGTTCAGCAGGTGAGCCATGGTACATGCACACTGGGATCTACGACGATCGTGAGAATTTGAGAGGCGCGTCGTTGAAGAATGAGACCGACGGTTGGCGCAAAGCGATGGAACTCGTCGATCCAGTTGTGAATGACACTGAGCGGGCACACGACCAAAAAGGGCCTGAAATGACCTAGTTCGCGAAGATGCGCATTGAACGCGATCACTTGAAGTGTCTTGTCGCAACGTCAAGGTTATTACGAAAAAGGTGATGGATGACCAAAGGACTCGCCTTTCCCAATCCCATCTCATCCGCTGGGGAACACGCGTCAAGGAAAGGCGACACCTAAACTCGCTCAAGCATCACGCACCCAAGATGCCCGACACGCCGTTCTTGTCCAACGACACCATCCACTCGACACCCTCGAGCTGATACTCTTTCAACTTTCCCCCGGTCACCAGCGTGGGCTGTAAAAACTTGGGACGTAGCTCTGGTGCGTCTGGCTCAGCCCGGGCCGTGTTGACAACTTCTGCCGTCGCCGTCTTGTTGTCGAGTGCGGGCTCTTCCTGGGGCTCTCCCCGCACGCGACGCTTGGGTGCTCTGCGCATCACTGCCGCGCGTTTTCGAGAGACGGGTGCAGTTGCAGCTTCGGGGGAGGCGACACACATCGCGGCGCGCAAAGCTGATGTCCGTTTCTCCTTGTCCATCTGAGCGCCAAGCAGGTTCGAGTACGTAAAGGATTTCTCGAGGAGACGTTCGAGGCGCGCGAACCGGTCTTGGAATTGCTGTGTGCAAAGCGGGGTGAGTTGGGGGATGATGCGGGGCTTGAGGACGGACGCACGCTGTCTTCGGTCGGGTCTGGGGCCAGGGAGGTCTGTGCGTCGCGTGGGGTGAGTTGGGGGTGACGACAAGGCGAAACGGGGCGTACTTGGCGGGTATCCAGTTCTGAGGCGGGCGGGGAGGACGCGAGGGTGCTCGGTGGGACGGAGGACATGAAACGGGTCTGCGAGGACGGTGCTGGGCTGGCGGACATGGCGGAGCGAATCAGAGACGAGCACAGCAAGCCAACGAAAATCTAGGAGACATTGATTACGTCATCAACGACGCGAGAACACCGGCCCTGAATTGGTAGGTAGTACACACACACGACTACGCTACTCGGACTAGTATCTGTACCGGGTCGAGTAGTCTGCGGGCGACGTCAGAGACGGTTCGAGAGAAGGAAGGGGACGGACCCTTGGGCGAGACGACGAGACCGCGTCCCTTGGAGGCCCCGCGATAGACGGTCTCGACGATGTCGATGAGCTGGCGAGGGTGAGCGAACGCATCCTCTGCGGGGGGATGGCACCGACCTCTTGCTTGTTGTCCATGGCCCAGTTGCTAGGGGATCGGATGAGCGATTGGGAGGACGAGGGAGAGGGAAGACGCACATCTTGTTGTTGTTACCGGTGCCCAGATCGATCATGATGTGCTTGTTGCTGCGCAGCAAGATGAACACACGTTTGGCAGACAGCGCAGAGACGGACCGATAGAAGAACATGACGGTGCAGGGGTCGTACAGCTCGTACATCTAGACGGGACGGTGAGCGAAAGGAAGGCGATGGGGGGGCGAGAGACCTTGTTGAAGTCGGGGACGGCGGTGATGTCGACGAGGTAGATGACGGCAAAGTTCTGGACCTTCTCCGCGACGGAGTAGAGGGTCTCGTCCATGGTCATGCACTGGGTGTCCCAGTCGTGGCCGAAGCGGATGACGACGACGCGGTCCTCCTCCGACTTGATGGCCTCGTCGACGTGCCAGCCCGAGGGCAGGTGGGGCAGAAAGTAGGACATGACGGTCGCTCGGCAAGTCGCGCGGAGCCGACCGTCGAGTGAACGCGGGCACGTGCTCGCGCTGTCTGCGTCGAGTCGATCGTGTTTTGCGTGCGTTCCGAAATGAAGACGAGATCTGATCGCGGGGCGTGTCACAGAAATTTTACTCGGAACCTTGAATTATCGTTTTTCATGTCCTCGTCCTCGTCCCTGTCTGGCGGAAAAAAAGGTTGTGCCAGGGAAAAAAAGGAAAAAAAAAAGAAAAGAAAAGAAAAGAAAAAGAAAGGAAGAGAAAGTCGCCACGGCCTCTTTCTCCTGCTCTCCCAGGTCCGCCCCTCCGCTGCTCCCCCGGGCTGCAGATGGTGACCGTCTGAAACACCACGATCATTTCGACCCGCCTCCATTCATTATTTGTTTATTCATTCGCCCCAATTTCGTCTCCTGAATGCCTGCTACTCCGACCGCTAATATCTCATCCAAGCCCTCCCAGCCCCCTTCACGACACCCGGAACACGACCCTCCCTCTGCTGCGTCTTCTCCTCCGCCGCCGCCGCCCTCCCACCCCGCCCCTCCTGCGCGCCCTCCCACCAGCCGCCCACCCAAAAGACAGCGTCCCCGTCCGTCCAGCATGGCTGCAGAACGTGCTTCTTCTGGTTCCGACTCCTCCTCCCAAAGTGGCATCGCTGATAACGAGGCCGAGGCCGAGCTTGTTCATCCCTCCGAGCACGCTGCCCCACCACTTGCCGTCCCTCCAAAAAAGAAGCGCACCCGAACCCTTACGACCCCGCACCAATCTGCCGTCCTCCATGCCCTGCTGGAAAAGGTACCCCGCTTCCCGTACCTCTTTCTCCTTCGCCTCTCCTCCCTCACACCCTCCTTCCTTCCTAGTCCCGATTTCCCACAACAGCCATGCGAGAAGAAGTCGGTCGCCAAATAGGCCTGAGCGCCCGTAAGGTGCAGGTGCGTTCAGATCATGGATCGATCCACCACCAGCGTCAGCGTGCTCATGTCTCCTCCAGATCTGGTTCCAAGTATGTCTTGCCTCCCTCCCTCCCATCATCTTCCTCACCTCCTCCTTTAGAATCAGCGGCAAAAGGCGAGGCGTCCCCAGTCTGATTCTGCACCCTTGACGCGTCCCCCTCAGTTTGGCCCCTTCCCCATCATCACCTCTGCTGGTCCCTCCTCATTTCCCTCACCAACTACTCGGGGCCCCGTCTCTCGAGGCTCGCATTCTGCCCCCACCAGCGCCCACTCCGCGCACGACTCCGCAGCATCACCTGACTCTAGCTCTGCCTTGCCGGGTCCCACACCCACCAGCTGGCCATCACCCTCCCGTCAGCGCGCACCCCCTTCCGCCGAAGGACGAGACCCCCCACTGCGGCCGCCTGCCAGTCCCATATCCCCGTCGACAACCTCTCCGTATCCTCGGTTGTCCCCAGGCATGTCCACTCGTGACTCTCGCGCGAGCGCACGCGGTCCTGCGCCACACGCGACCCAATCAACACCAGTCGAGATCTCGTCCCCCTTTTCCGGCGTGCTTCCACCCATCTCCTTCAACGCCCTGGAATCGCGCAGCAGTACTGACCCTTACGTGTCAGCAACGTCTTTCCCACCGCAACCACCACTGCTCACTTTTGTGAATACCGTTACCGTTCAACATCATCCTTTCGCCCATCATGCCATCGAACAAGGCAGCCCTGTACGCCCGAGTCTCCCTCCCCCCTTGGTGCTGCAACCACAGCCGCAGTGGGACCCCCAAACGTTCGTGCCCTACACGCGTCCCCAGTTTGCCTCTTGGTTGCGGTCGTCGTCGTCATCGCCAAGGACAACCTTTTCCCCTGTTGCACCGCATGACCGTGTCATGCACCCACTGTCTCCTGACGCACCTCGTCGCAGACACGTTTATTCGTCTTCGGGCGACCCAGGCCCCTCTCATCGCACCATTTCACCGCTGCCTTCTCGACGACATCGACGGTTTTCAACATCCGCTTCTTCCCCTGCTTCCTTGTCCGTCCCTCGAGAAGGTCGCGCGAGATCAGTGGACGAAGAAGAGTGATTTCATGATGCCGTTATCCATCGCACAGGTGGTTCTACCCCCCCTTTTCCTCACCATTTCCTAGTCCGTGCTACGATCGACACTTGTTACGCACTCGCCACGAAAGCACGTCACGATGCGTCTGCTCCCTGTTTCTATGCGCACTCTTTCCTCTGCGTGTTTTACTGATCTCATTCTTTTATTTCTCCTTCGCTCTCTTGTGTGTCTTGTCACCCCTCTCTTCTGTGTGCCCGCATTGGGGTCTCCCTCTCAAATTCTTGGTCTTAACTCACACGGTACATTTAATAGCTATTCGTTCCCACCGCCCAGGGCTCGCCGTCACCTTCCTTTACGCATGTTGTCCCGCTCACCGCAAAAAAGACGCTGCCCGCCTCCCTCTTCTCGTTTCCTTTTTTTTCTTCCATTCTCGCTTACACTAACGCATCCACCGTATACACCCATACGTCACTCTCATAATCCCCACATGCATTCTCTCCAAAAAGCGTCTCGCTTTGACTACCTACACTACGCTCGTATAACCCATCGCTTCCTCTCTGCACTCTAATCTCTCTTTTTTTTTTTGCTGGTATGGAAATGCTGCATGCTAATTCTTCAATACAGCCGCACTCGATTAGCTAGCCAAAAAAAAAACACCGAGGACTGGGAGAGACGCGGCCCTGCACACGTGTCCTCTGCAAGGTTTTTTTGGGGGGGAAGGTTTCCCACTCTTCCTCGTCTCCCGCCTTTGCGGGTTTTGTCCATAGACACGTGCACGCTGCTGTAGTCCCCCTGCTGTCATGTCCTCGCTGACGACGCATCCAAGCCCTCTAATGATATCTCGTCCTACCTCTCTCGCTCTCTCGGGCGCGCACGACGTGGGGCTTCACAGCGACTTTTTTTAATTCCCGGGGTAACATGACATGGGTGGTGATAGCACGATGATATCATTTCATTCATCCGCCCACACGACACGCACACCCAAACTGCGCACACCCGGTTACGACACGCGTGGAAAAAAAAAAAGCATCCTCTGAGACTCGCGAGCGTAAAAAAAAAAAAAAAAAGGGTTCGCGCGCCCGCGCCTCCTGCTGCTCGAGCGCTCCAAGACCCACCAGGGCAGGCAAGGCGCGGGGCGTCATGAAACCCGCGTGTCACCCGCACGTGACATTTCCCCATCTCGATCGACCACACGCCCCGCCACGCTGTGCGCGCGTCCGAATCTCCGATCCGACGCCCGATCTCGGCCCCGATGGCTCTCGGCTCCACCTTGCCGAAAAGCGGGCCAACAAAAACAAACACGCGAGCACGTTTCGCCCACGTGTCTTGGCGGTGGCGGTGAGTCGTCCCTCGACTGCCACCACTCGTCTTTCGCCACCACCCCCCGACCCTTGTGTCGCTCGTCCGCTCATCCCCTTTCGTTGTTCGGTTGCACCCACAAGGAGCTAGGCGAGACCATCGGGCCACGGCCACTAACGTCATGCTTACGATGTTACAGTTGCGGCTTCATGGTGGGGGAAGACCCAGCCAAGCATGTTTACGTGTGGCGACGGCAAAAAGAATATAAAGAAAAAAAAAGGCGAGTTCGGAAAAGAACCCACCGGAAACTTTGTTCGCACGTAATACGTTTAGCCTGGGGCCTCGTGTCCCGGACCCTTCCTGCCAGAGAAGGGAGTCCAAGGCACACGCGGCTGGGCCGCCACATCACCGCCTCTCGACATGGCGTCCTCTCGTCTTTCCGCAAGGGGGGGTGGAAAAGTGGTCGCCTGCAGACACACATGCCCTTTGTCGGATGGACGTCCCACGCACGCACGCACGCAGGCCGTTGCGTGAGAAACCAGACTTTCCATCGGAGGTTGATTCACGACCCTCTGGACCGTGGGGACTGCCTGCTGTTCCTGCGACTCGGTCTATCCTCGCAGGGCATCTCCTCGGCAGGCCCGTCTCCGTCTCGACCGTGTGTTTCGTGACCGTTGCGATGCGCTACCGGCGACCGGTGTCGGGCACGAGACCAGGAGCGCGATCGGCGTGACGGCCGAGATTCAGCGCTCCAATGGCTACCCCTTTCTATTTCCCGTGGCGGGGATGTTTCTGGCGGGGTATCATACTGGATAGGCCAAGGGTGGTTTAGTGGACAAAGACAAGTATCAAGAAGCGAGAAAAAAAGCGGACTACCTGAGCTGTCTGGTCATACGTGTTCAGGTCACGGTACGGGCTCCGAAGGTAGCTGTAAACCTCTAAAACACGAAAAGCAGACCATCGTCAGAGTCGCTGGCGACCGGAACAAGGGGAGCTGTGGATCTACCATGCACAAAATGTTCGGCATTGGCATGTCTCGCATCTGGCGTGCAAGGACCGTCAAGATCCAGAAATTCGGACAGCAACTTGACAGCAGATTCTGAACGGATATTGATCGATTTCATAAGCGAGATGGTGTAGGTCGTGAGGAACTACCGGGTAGGCAATAATGGATGTGAGCGTCGGCAAAATGTGATTCTGAGACAGCGTAGAACGAAAGTGCACCTCTACGTCTAAATTGGGCCACACGCGTAGCTCGCGGCGTAGGAATAGTGTCATGCGGCTGACGAGATCGGGAGAAGCGGCAAACTGCGCGGGCGTGGGGAAAGGACGATAGCGGGTATACGGATTGGAAGCGATATGCTGCAAGACGAGGATCAGTGGACCCGGGGCTGCGCAACGACGGATCAGCGGAAAAAGAGACCGACCTTGGCGTAAAGATGGTGCTGGTATATCCACCGACGTCTTGCTATCGCTCTCTCGAGTTGGTCTACTTCCTCGCGTTGTTGGCGCTGCCTGCGCCCCCACCGACGTTCGCGTCGGGTGTGCCTCAGTACGTTGGAGCGGGACTCGCCCGTCAGCGGGGGCGAGGGCGACGACGACCGCAACGGCGGGAGATAGTACTTCTCGTAGTCGTACTGCGAGCGGACACGGTGAATGAGGCACCCATCGTCGAACGACTGCGCGCAGAGCGGACACTTGCGCGACTGCTCTACGCGCACCCGTGCCGTCAGGAATCGTGGTCGGTCCGACAGAGCGACGCCACGCACCGGACCACAGCAGGATACACTCGAAACAAAACTCGTGCGCACACACGGAGACGATGGCCTTGTCGAGAAAGGGTTGCAGGCAGATCGTGCAGTGCTCCTCCGGCTCCGGTTGATGGTCCAGCTGCTCCAAATCGGTCGCATCAGGCTCGCCAGGATCCAGGTGAGCGGTCCCCTCGGGTCGTTGCTCGCTCGAAGACGGATCGCAGCGCATGATGCATGTCGGGGACGGCTCGTCGGACGTGTTCATTGCACGCTGAGCTGTTTTTTCCCAGGGTGAAATGTGCTACGGCCCTTCTCGTCACGTGCCATTGCCAGCGAGAGATGCCACTGTCACCGTCGCTTCCGCCCTCGACGATCGACTTTGCGCACCGCACGTTCGACGCAGCCCGCTCGGGCGATGCAGCGCTGCTCCTCCCCGCCATCGACGCAGGCCTGCCCGTCAATCTCACCAACGCCCAGGGTACGCACGTTGCCCGAGATCATCACCGTCACATTCACGGATCTGACGCTCCCGGCAGGAAACACCCTCCTCATGCTTGCAGCCTACGCTGGCCACACGGACCTCGCGCGCGCTCTCCTCGAACGCAACGCAGACCCCAACCGTCTCAACGACCGCGGTCAGTCCATCCTTGCCGGCGCCGTCTTCAAGGCGCACGACAACATCGTCCGCGCTCTCGTCGACGCGGGCGCCGATCCGAGGCTCGGAGCGCCAACCGCGATCCAAACTGCACACATGTTTGGGCGCCAAGATCTCCTGGACCTCTTGGGCGCAAAAGAGGGCGACATTGGCGAGGACGTGCCCACACCCCCTAGCGCTAGGCTGTCCCACCGCACGCCCTCGTCATAGCTTTGTACTATGCTTGGAGCAAAAAAATAAAATAAAATGAACGAGCTCCTGAAATCTTTCCCATTCCCACCCGTGAAGGAGTCAAGCGTGTCGTTAGTGCATCCGAGCTGTCTACACAGCACCCATCTCCTTGCCAAGCGCCCCAAGACAGGCCTTTGCCAACGCTCTCGCATCCACTTCCACCACCTTTCCGTCGCTCTCTGGTGCGCCGATACGACCTTGTGGCCTCCCTGGATCCTGATCGATCTGATCACTCACCGCTTGACTGGCTACCACCCACGCAGCTGGCGTCTTTCGAGGTATCGATACAATCTCACACAGTACTGGATAGAAATAAAACAGGTGTGCAACCGACGACCGTCGTACGACATCCGCGACCAGCGCAGAGGGAGGCAGACTCGGATCAAGGGCTAGCGACAACGCCGTCAAACGTGTTCGAGCAAAAGTAAATCAAGAGGGCATACCGGGCAACGACGCACTGTTTGCAGACGGGGCGTCGGACAGCGCAGCCCAGAGCGTCCCAGGCCACAGCCGTAAGTCCAGCAGTTTGCGCAACACGTACAACAGTTCGTCTTCGCGCACCCTGGGAAGAAAGCGTTCGCGATCAGTGGCAGTGACCCTCGTAAAGCACCTTTTTGTGATCACCTCGGAAAGGGTAAACTGCCGCGCAGGGCCTCGTCCGCGATGTAACCCACCATGGCCGTCTTGCATCGATCCAACAACGACGGTAAACATAACGCAGCGACTCTCCTCCTTGACGTCTCTTGGTCTGCGTCTGGGGTGGTCAACACGAGCACAAGAGCGAACAACCAAAACCGACGCGCACCGTTCGTCGTGCTGGAACAAATCAAGAACAGCAAATCGAAACACCAGTACGAAAAGCGCTCTCTCGGGACGACCTCGCCCATCGTTGTACTTCCCGCGCTCTCCAGTTCAAGCTTCTCAAACGAGTTGTGCGACGAACCCACGCTGTTCCAATCCCCGAGACCCGGCGATCCCGAGCGCGAGGTATCCAATCTGTACAATTGGCTCCCTCGATGGAGGATCTTGGCGAGTTGACCGACGACATAGTCCGGGATGCGGGGCCCACCCAAGTGGGGGACAAGATCAATCTCGAGCGAACTGATCAACGCAAGGTCAAAATTCTCTTCTGCTTCTTGTTCCTCTAAACTGAACGTTTCCGCCAAGGAACTAACGCGCAGTAGAGTTGATCAGGGAACGACGATGATGTTACTCGATGGTTCACGTACCAATCCGCAAGAATGCCGCCCCGGAAACCCTCAGTGATTTGCCTCCAGATAGCCTCGATCCGCGTGTCTGATATTGCTTATGAATGATCGTTAAATGAATCCACTCTCGATAACGGAACGGCGCATACACACCTTCTCCTAACGTCAATGATGCCGCCACACATGTCGTTACGACACGCAAAAAGCATGTTGTCGCCGTCTTCCAAAGCGGGACGTCCCT
>JBBPTT010001357.1:0-10909 GCA_038094175.1 Boletellus aff. lepidospora | reverse complement strand
GGACAACCAGCAGAGGAAGTAAATCAGTTTGGAAGGACATCCTGAAGTATCCTGGATATGGTAGAGTTGCCAACACCAGCTCTGGAGGAAATCAGGCAAATGGAATAGCCATTGGAAGCAAGAGAAACAATATTTTCTGTTACGCTTGCATGGAATTATCCAGTTGTTACGCTGAATGCACACTGAGTGTTGTATCAGCAACCTGTAGCTGGGCGGACGCTCACGAAGAGGTCACAGTGTCCAGACTACCTAGGAGATCATAAGAGAACGTAGGACTCGAGAGGATCTCAAGGACTGAGTGATATCTTCGACGAAGGACAGTACTGAGGGTCGAGACTGAAGACTGCTAGCAGAGCTAGTGGGCGAAAGGTTGACGGAGGGACTGCAAGCAAGGCTCGTGGACTGAGACTGAGGTTGACACAAGGTACACGTGTTACTGTGCAGATCAAGAGTAAGGAACAAAGTGCTAAGGCTAAGGTATATATAGTGTGTGCTGAGTAAGCGAAGGAACACCATAGAACATAGTGGAATGATTAGGTAAGTGGTTACCATTGGGAATGAGTCCGAGTGAGTCATATCCCATCAAGGGATCGTGATGGATGTAACCACGTAACCAGATTGGTGAGATCTGGTGATCAAAGACAAAAGAGGTTAAAGTGGGCGAAGATAAGATAAGATATGAAGAAATAGGGGTTCGGACCCAAGGGCGACCCGTTAGACTAGGAAAACTGTAACACCAGCAAGGTCAAAGGTTCGACCTCAAGTCCTGAAACGATGAAAGCACTAGTCGAGTGCACACTCAAAGTGTAGTGCGAAGACATGCGAGGAGGATCTCTCTAACTGCGACAGGCAGTTTTGAGGAGGCCAGATAACTACACATAGATTGCGTAGAACTAGCTAAGGAATAATAGTACAGGCCCGAAGGATTTATATACAAGGGACTGTACAGCTATGACAAAGAATCGGCCGTGATGGTGTCATCTATGTTTACTGTTCTTGGTACAGCATCTGGGATGGGGGGGAACATGAGGTGATGCGAGAGAATCACCTTGGGAGAAAAGGGTCCATAAGAGGAACGGGCACATCACAATCAAAGGAAAAAGTAGGTGGCATAGGAACATGGGGAGATCCCCCCGGTAGATGACTATCAAAAGAAGGCAAAATATTGGATGCATAATCAGAAGGAGAAAGAAAACTCATCAAAGATATTCCACGACGTCAAGGTCTGGTCATGGTCGCATTTCTCATAACATTTTCCTTCTAGGAAGAGGAAATAGGATACATGATGGGATTAAAGAGTTTCAAGAGTGTTTATCCAGCTTAAAGAGCTTTATTATAGATTAACATAACCATGGTAACAATGTATTAATTTTTGGTTGCTATGGACAAAGTGGAGCATCAGATTCTGACATGTTCAAATGACACTCACATAATTGTCCCAATGAGTGTCAGTTTTGAATAATGTATATCTCCATGGTTACTGATCCAAATTACATAATGTTTTTACCCAAATCTAGCCAAGGGTAGATACTTCATTTCATTCACTGACACTTTGTTTATACTTGTTTTCCTTCCAGAGGTATTCAACAAACAATCAAAAAATGTAAAACATTGGGACAATTTTGTGAGTCACTGTATATATAGGCTGAGATGTGTCAGCAATGAAGCCTATAGAACATGGTGGAATGATGAAGTAAGCTGCAACCATCAAGGCACAGCAGGAATGTAGCTAGGTGGTAGCTAAGAGTAGTAATCTGAGATGACTCAGATATCAAGAGAGAACTGACCAATGATAAACAAGAAGTAGTTGAAGTGGGTAGAAAAGATCAGGGAGCCAGCATGATGATGAGAATGGATAGATATGAGATAGATATGTGAAGAAAGGGAGAAAATCATAACATTACCCCCTTCATACAATTGAATCCCAGGTTCAATCCATAGCAGATGGCATTCCTCCAAAGAGACTGGTAGACTGTGCAGGAGTGAGATGTTCAAATGGACAGTCATTGAAGACATGTCCAGATTAATTGCAACTGGAACAGATGTGAGTAGGGCAGGCTCAAGTGCTATGCCCCCAATATAGAAAAACATTGCATTGATTGGTAAGGCACTCTCTCCAATGATGGCCCAGAGTGAGGTTGTGGGAGTTGGGACAAGCATATCCAGTGTTATGTTTGCATGGAGTTATCTAGCAAGTCCAGAGCTTCAGACTATTAATCCAAGCTCAAACAAAGACACTAGACAAGTGCACACTCTGATGTGTAGTGCAAAGACACAAGAGGATCTCACTAACTGTGAGTGGCAGTCTTGTGGAGGCCAGAAAACTACATATAGATTGCATAGAACTGTTACAGTTTTTCCTTTCCTACCCCTGATAAGTCCCTTCTCTATCTAACTCCTTGGACAATAACTACCTGAGATGACAGAGACTCCCAACATCAACCCATCTCTGTTAACCAAGAGGATACATCACTTTAAGATCACCAGTGGAACCCTTGGTTACTCACACACTTTCACCTTATCTCCTCATCATGTTGTCACACCTTCACCTCTTCACATTGTCACCTTGATGGCAACCCCACATAGTCTTTTAGCCACCATCTTTTGATCCCTTGATTCCATCTTTGGGCTGCACATTGATGCATCAATCACCCTAGTTACCCATAACTCATTCTGACTCATCATGGCTATGCACACAGCCTATCCCTGTACTATATAGTTTGACTCATCTTGTACTATAGCTCCCCAGCTAGTTCTATGCAATCTACGTGTAATTTTCTGGCCTCCATGAGACTGCTAGTTGCAGTTAGTGAAAACCTTTTGTATCTTCGCACTACACCTCAGAGTGTGCACTCAACTAGTGTCTTTGTTTGAGTCCAGACTTATCATTTGAACTCTTGACTTGCTGGATAACTCCACGCAAGCGTAACAAAAGAACTAGCTGTCTTCTTGTCCCTGCTTTTCAGCAGAAGGACTCTAGTCAACAACCACAAAGTCATCCTCAGGAAGAAGATTAGACCTACTAGTCCTCGCCTTTGTTCTAGCCACCACTACCATTCTAGGATTGGTAGACACCATTATTGTGACCATTGCCTTACACACAGTCCTCTCCTGTTGACCTAGGCTTATCTAGTAATCACTGACATGTGGGAGCCCAGAGGAACTAACCCTGAGACATCTATGGATGAAGAGGAGTCATCGCCACAATGATGAACATGAAGCCAACCAGCAGAACAAGAGGGTACCCAGCAAGTCCCTCTGCCATCGATCATGTTTGGAATGTCTACCAGACTGCCTCACCTCCTAGGAAGGGAGCCATTGACATCCAGCACCCACAGAAGGATACATAGGCTGATCCATGAACCCACCACTCCACCATCCAGCCTGCAATCGATACCTGATGCATGGGAAAGACCCACCATCTAACATGAAAGAGGGATTACATCATCCCCATGATCACCAGTCAGAAGAATCATTGGATCTTCTATGGAAAGCTGGGAATACATTACAAGATCCATCAGATCACAGGAATCAGTAATCACAGCATGGCCACACTGCCCAGAGATAGCAAGAATAGAATCCCCTACCTGAACCCCTGTCATCATCCCTTCACTCCTGGAACCTATCCTGACAGAATGTCTTCCAACAGATCAACCAATGGAGGAGGACCTTCACAGTCACATCACCCTTGCTGAGTCACCATTGATTCTCATACCTACCATCCATCTCAACCCTATGTTTCTCATCCCAGCTCCTTTACCTGCCTCCACAACTTTAATAGCACCCTCCTTCTCCTAAGAAGAATCTGAAATCCATGCTGGAAATCCTGGCCCCTTTAATGGAAAATCAGAAGATGCTAAACAGTGGTTTCACACTATGAAAGCTTACTTTGTAATCAACCATGAAGTATATGATGAGCTGATGCAGATTGTAATCCTTCTCAATAACCTGAAAATGGGACTTGCCACCACCTTTGCTGAAGGATGGTATCAGAAAATTGATGATATGGTCAAAACTTCAGAATAGATTCAACTTTCTTTTGAAGACTCAGAAAAAGATTTCTTTGTCATGTTCTCTCCAGGAGACACTCAGGCAGATGCCTGTAGCAAACTTTATGCTTTATGACAAGGTCAGGGAACATTCACCACTTTCTGTGCTCAATTTGAGCTTCTAGTCACCAATGCCAGCATGAGCCAGCAAGATGTCTTGCTTATCAACCTCCTCAGAATTTCTGTTCATACTGACATTGTAAACCTGATGACAGCAGTAGATCCACTGCTGAACTCTTGGCAAAAATGGATGGAGAAGGCAGTCCAATTTGACCTTATCCAAACTCACACGAGACACCTATGTGCAAATCAATCAATTGCCCATGACTATATTGAGTTGACACTCCCAGACGATATAGACCCAAATGCCATGGATGTCGACTCTGATGACATGAATATTGACACCATCTTGACATTGCAAAGGCAAAGAAACAAGGAATGTTTCCTTCGACAGATAGGACATTCTACCAAAGAACAAGTAAACTGATTCCTTAGGAAAGGAATATGGCCTGGCAATAGGCAAGTTTCACCTTCAGTTCATGAGAACCTTAATACTTGGACAATTGAAACAGACAACCCAGTAACTCGAGTAATGAAAGAAATGAACATTTCCCTGGAAGATGCTCTAGAAGTCCTTTGACTTATTTGTCCAAATGAAAAGAACTCTCCAACTAGAGCACCAAACACTTGGACCAGGAAAACAATCATAGGATGGTCTAACCTGACTAAGGAAAGGGCAGCCCCAGTTATCATCTCTAAAATTGCTGATTGAGCAATTTGACTCTCTATCTCCCTGTGTGAAGAAAGCATTGGACTAAACACTGAAGTATTGTTAAGTCTGGTCCTCCAGGCAAGTCTGACGAAGTCCAGACAGGTGCACACAGAGGATTGAATAGAACGAAGGGGCGAGGACTTGGAGCAGGACATATGTGTCACTCCCTTGTACTCATGTCCTTGGAGGTTGGAGGGTTGGGGACAGATCAGAGAGGTCAGAGTTGACCAGAGGTGACTATGTGGATTTTGAACTGAAGTATGAACAGAGTATGTACGGAGTATATATACATCAGAGTTGCATCGCATTAGTAGCAGAGTATAGCCATGGGCTATGGATGAGTAAGTTGGGGAATGTACAAGTCTGAAGGTACGTGAAACGGAGAATGGAGAGAAATGTACTGGAGCTGTGCACCGGTACTAGAGTAACCGGAGCTGTGCACAGTAACTCTAAATGGGAAAGACTTAAGCAGTATAAGGAAACATGATATACAAAAGGAGAATAGGGTTGAAACCTCGAAAGTCTGATGGGGAGCTATCGTGCCCTTGGAGAGATCGTACTGGAGATTAAACAGGGTTGGACCTGGAGTACCAGAGTTGGACTTGGCGAAAATCCGGGATATGACAGAGACCTTGAAACTCGAAAATCAACCACAGGTTATGCCATTTTCTTTGCATCTGGCATTGTATCCCAGCTTTCTAGACAACAAAGAAAGATTGCCTTGTCATCCACTGAAGCAGAATATATAGGCATGACCAAAGTTGCAAAACAACTTTTGTGGATTCGCTCTCTTTTTCAAGAGCTACATTTTCCCATTAGATCATCAATTGATCTTATGGTTGATAATCAAGGTGCCATATTTCTAGCTTCAAACCTAGCTCAAGAAGGATGAACCAAACACATTGAGATTCCTTATCACTACATTTGAGAATGTGTTCAGGAAGAGAAGATTAACCTTCTCTATGTTCCCACTGGAGATCAAGTAGCAGATACCTTCACCAAGAATCTGACATGGCAATGCTTTGAGGAGAACAGAAAGCATCTTATGCTTGTCTCTTATCCCTCTACATCATGATTAGCGAAGGGAAGTGTTGAAATTATTATTTAGTTTCACTTATTTTTTCTATTTATGCTACTCATGATTAAATACTTAGAGATCCAGACTCATGAAGTCCAATTGTTCTAGGTTCTTTTCTAGAACCTTCCATTGTTCTGCTTATGGATATAGGCATTACATACAAGTCAAATGTGTGTTTCACACATCTTTCATACATGTTTGACATTCTGGCCAATGGCCTTTATTCCTCATTACTGCGGACTGCTAAAAGCTCTGCTTTAACCTTACCTTCTGTATCTATTTAGTCCTTGGGATTTTTCCCTCGAATATCAGAAGAGTCTCCTCTCTCTTGAGCACATCCCTTCACTCACACCATCACCACACCAGCACCTATCCAAGTGCTTACTTGGTTGCACCTCTGCTCTTGAACATAAACAAGTGAATCTCACACTTGTTGGGTTCCATTCCCCTCGCTGTCCCTTGGTCTGCCTTTTCTTTGAAGAGGTCCTGCTGCCCCTTCAAAACCGAACTCAAGGCAGCTCTGCCAGTAGACTTTAACAGAGAGCCCAGCAAGTCCATTTGCTGGATCAAGGCCATGAAGACCTACTTTCACATCAACCCTACCCTGTACTCTGATGATGAAGTCAAGATCCTCACCTGCCTCAACAAGATGAGTAAGGGATGAGGCATCTCCTTCTCTGAGATGTGGTATGACAGGATGGTGGATTCCTCCATTGCTTCCACTGAAAAAACCTTCAACAAATTCACCTCCAACTTTGAGACCACCTTTGTTATGCTGAACGCACACTTGTGTCGTTGCAGCAACCTGTGGATGGGGCGGACGCTCACTAAGAGGTCAACAGCATCCAAATCCACCTAGGAGAGCGAAGGGAATCCTTGACAGAGCAAGGGCGAAGGGACAAAGGCTCAGAGGAGATCTGAGGACTCAGGAGACACAAAGTACGCGTTGTATTGCATAGAGCAAGAGTGGGGATAAGATACATGGCAGCAGAGGTATATATAGAGTCATGGAACTCTATGGAATGTGGAAGAAGTAGGGGCATGAGCCACTGTGGGAGAAGTGGCTGAAGAGAGCACTGTCCAAGGAGATAACCTGAAGTAAGGAGTATGCCCTCTTAGAGGACTCGAAGGACAGAGGAAGAGGGACCAAAGATGAAGAGAAAATGAATAGGTACATATGAGTATGTAAAGCGAGAGGTGGGGAGTTTGGTGTCACTAACAAAGAGAAGGATGCAACGAAAGAGGAGGAAAACTGTAACATTACCCCCCTCTCACACTTGAACCCCTGGTTCAAGACGTCTCAGATGGTCGTCCTCCAAACAGGCTGGAAGCCTGTGCAAAAGTGAAATGTTCAAATGGACAGTCCTCTCTGACATGTCCAGATCTATCACAAGTGGCACATCATCGTTCTGGACAAAATTGAGGTCCGTGTCCCCATCGATGACAGAAATCACACTGGTTAGTGAGGCACTGTTGAGGAAGATGACCTGGGGCCTGAGCATGACAGTGGGAGCAGGCATAGAGGGGGCAGTCTTCGAGGTAATGGCCCAGTTGATGGCAATGAAAACAACTGGAGGTGGGGGTGGCAGGGTGACAGATAAGAGGGGATTCGATGATGTGAGTAGGAGCAGATAAGACCATCCTTCCATCAGGTAGATGGAAGACATGGGATCGATTTCGGGCTTGAACAGTCTCATCTACCTCTGAGGGGGAGTCCAACAAAGAGGACATTAATTCATGAAGGTCGACAAGAGTAGGAGATGTTACGATTTTCTCCCTAGCCCTGCATATTTTCCTTGTTTCCATCCTTTCCCTCCACCGTGCCGGCCCACTTATCTTTGCCGAGCACTTCAATCATTTCCTATTTGTCTTCGGTCCCTTTTCCTGTGTCATCTGAGTCATCTTGGATTACTTCCCTTAGTTACCCTTCGTGCCTGGTACCTGCTGTGCTTTGATAGTAGTAGCTTACTTCATTGTTCCTCCACGTTCTATAGGTTTCCATGATTACTCATCTACACCTATATATACCTTTAGTACACATGTCTTTTCTTTACACTTGTTCTACACCAATACACGCACTCTTGTGTCACTCCTCTAGTCCTCAAAGTAACCTTCGAGTCCCTTGTCCCATCGAATCCTGAGTCTTTGAGTATCCCTCGAATCCATCGTCTCGGCTTATTCTCCTAGGTGGACAGGATGCTGTGACCTCTTCATGAGAGTCTGCCCTTCCACAGGTTGCTCGAATGACACTAGACATGTGTTCAGCATAACAAAAGAACAAGTGTCTCCCTCGCCCCTCCTCTCTAGGAGCAGGGCCACCCCAGCACAACGTCTCACTCTCGACGAAACCTTCGACCTCCCTCGGATTCCAAGCCAGAGGATACACCTCAGCCCACCTTGCCCCCATGGACCAACCCTTTCGCATCCTTAGCCTCCCAGCCCTCAGCATCACCCAGGAGAATCACAGGGTCATCTTCGACCAACCCAGTCCACTGTCAGCTCACCCAGTCACCAGCACTCTCTCAGTTAAGTCTAGGCCCCCCCCTCACCCAGACCACTCACCCCTGCACTCGCAATCACCCCTCCTGCTCCAGTCCTTGCCCTCCCAGCACCCCCAGTCATCACTTCTTCAACCCAAGCACCACCCTTAGTACCCCCTATCGCCCCAACACTACCCTCAGCACCCATGGCAACCACCCAGCCCAAACTCAAAGCTGCCCTCCCCCTTGACTTTTCGGGAGAGTCTAGCGAATCCATTTGATGGATCAAGGCCATGAAGGCCTACTTTCAGATTAACCCCACTCAGTACTCCTCCGACGAAGCGAAGATCATGACCACCCTTAACCGAATGAGCAAGGGGCGTGGTGTGCCTTTCTCCGAAATGTGGTATGACTGGATGGCTGACAAGAACGCCCCCTCCACTGAGAAAACTTTCGATAAACTTGCCTCCAACTTCGAATCCACCTTCTTCCCTTATGATATTAAGACCACCACCCGTCTGGAACTCTCCTCCCTTCGCCAGAAGTCCACTAAGACCGACGACGGGTTTCAGAAGTACATCACCAACTTCCAGAACCTCACTGCCAAAGCTGGCATCTCGGATGATGCCACCCTCATCCACATGATGACCGGAGGACTTGACCAGCACATCATGACCCTCATCCTCTCCATGTCTACCATCCCTGACACCATCAATGGATGGATTGAGAAGGCCAAGATGTTCCATACTCAAGTGGCACGCATCAATGCCCTAAAGAAAGGCAACCACCAGACATCCTTTTTTTCCTCCACTCATACCACCAACACTCCCTCTTTGGACCTGAACGCCATGGACATTGACACCCTCAGAATAGGGAAGCTCACTCCAGAGGAACGGGCCTGATGCTTCCAAGAAGGACATTGCCTTCACTGCTGAAAGAAGGGACACAATGCAGGGAAGTGCACCACCTTTACTACCCCTTTCAAACCCTCTCGTCCTCAAGAACCAGTTGCCGTCGCCACCGCCACCACCAACGCTCCAGCCACCACTGCCACTGCCCCCTCTCTCTCTCCCTCCGCTCTCGAAACCTATATGTCTCAACTCCGCTCCACTGGAAAAGGAGAAGGGGAAATCCTGCAGACACTTAAGCTTTGCTTTGAACCAGAAGAAATGCAGATAGATGGTCTTGAACCGGGTTTTTAAAAAGGGAAGCTGCCTCGATGTCATCCTTCCCTCATGTACTAGTAGGCAAATCAAATGAAAGAACCATTCGTATCCCTGTTCACCTACAATCCTAATCTCAAACCATCGACACCATTGCTCTCATCGATAGTGGAGCAACTGGGAACTTCATCGACTCCAGCCTCGTACCATCCCTTCGATCTGGCATTTGCTGGATGGCCCAACCTCTCACTGCCACGAACGTAGATGGAACTCCCAACCGAAAGGGAATCATCCGATTCACCATATCTGCCAAGACATCCTTCCCCTCGTACTCGGAAAATATCAAGTTCATGGTGACCTTGCTCAGTGAAAAGAAAGTCATCCTGGGAACCTCCTGGTTAACCAAACACAACCCTGACATTGACTGGATCACCAAAACCATTACTATTCGCCCCACAACCCCTCTCTCCCTCAACAAGATCACCCTTTCCACCCAACTCGCGCAACAAGAAGCCCCCAAGGAACAAGAAATCCCGGAATGGTGTAAGGAATACTCTGATGTCTTCTCCAAGAAGATGTTTAGTATTCTTCCTCCACATCGCCCTTATGATCATGTAATCGAACTAAAACCTTCTTTCATCCCCAAAATAGCCAAGGTGTACCCCCTAAACCCTGCAGAGAAAGAAGCTTGTAAGACTTTCATCGAAGAAAACTTGAAAACTGGTTGAATCGTCCCCTCCAAATCCCCCCAAGCCTTGCCATTCTTCTTCATCCCGAAGAAAGATGGTACCCTTTGCCCATGCCAAGACTATCAATACCTCAATGAGTTCACCATCCGGAATGCCTACCCTCTTCCCCTCATCTCGGACCTCATCGACAACATGAAGGAGTCCACCATCTTCACTAAACTGGATATTCGATGGGGGTATAACAACATTTGACTATGAGAGGAAGATCAATGGAAGGCTGCCTTCATCACCCCCCTTGGACTCTTTGAACCCACAGTTATGTTTTTTGGTTTTAATAATGCCCCTCCAACTTTCCAGAGCTTCATGAATCACATCTTCACTGATATTCTCACCGAAGGATGGTTGAAGATCTACATGGATGCATCAGCATACACACCAAGAACGACATTGACCTCCACCACCAATGTACCCTTCGAGTCTTCCAACGACTCTGAGATCACAACCTATCACTCAAACTCTCTAAATGTTCCTTCGATACCCCAAAAATGGAATATCTTGGGATGATCATCAGTCAGGGACATGTAGAAATGGACCCAGTCAAACTAACTGCTATAGCTGACTGGACCCCCCCAACTTCGGTCAAAGGAGTTCATAGCTTCCTGGGATTCGCTAATTTCT
>JBBPTT010001356.1:0-10939 GCA_038094175.1 Boletellus aff. lepidospora | reverse complement strand
GAAACACATGCACCTTATTCATTGACATCTAGGGACTTGCCCAAAAGATCACCTTCCATGTCATGGCTTTAGGCTGTGACAATATCATCCTTGGACTCCCCTGGCTTCATTCTGCTAATTCCACCATTGATTGGGAAAAGCGCACCTTGATCCTTGACAAGTCTATTGACCAGTCAAGGGATCTATACACCATGCACATCGCCAACTCCCAACTTCATGATTCTCACTACAGATGACCCACCTGTCCTCCACAACATGTCAAGACTGTTGAGACAGTTGACAACCACCTTTATGGATATCTTGACTGGGAATCCAAAAGCAGTTCCACTGCCATGCCCTTGACAACCATGTTCTCCACTGTTACAGTGAATGCTACTGCCTGAACCCCTGCATACAGAACTAGAACTTTGATGAGTTTATCATCCCCTTTGATCTATGCTTCTGATATTGTTTCCTCTTCTGATAGCCATCTTCTTCCTGGATCTTACTCCATTCCCTTACCCCCTGTTTTTCCCCTTGATCATGATGCACCCATTTCTCTTTTGGACACTTTCCTCCCAAGATGATTCTCTTACATCATCTCATGTTCCTATCCTCCCATGATACTGCAGCACCTTTGTAATTACTGATGACTCCTTGTTGGCCGATTCTTAGTCAGGATAGACATCTAGCAGTATATATAAGATCAGTGACCTGTACTACTATTCCTTAGCTAGTTCTATGCAATCTACATGTAGTTTTCTGGCCTCCATGAGACTGCTTAAAAGGCAGTTAGTGAGAACCTCTCATGTCTTTGCACTATGCCTCAGAGTGTGCGCTAGCTCAGTGTCTTTATATGAGATTGAACTTGCCATCTGATCTTGTAACTTGCTGGATAAACTCCACACAAGCGTAACATCCACCACATCATTTGATGTGGATCTCATTTTTGTACCCCTGCCCAGGTTTCCAAGCTCACCACTGCCACAGAACTAGCTATGGCAGCAGAAAAAGCCAAACCTAAGGCGACCCTACCCTCTGAATACTCTGCCTTTGCTGAGGTCTTCTTCAAAGAAGCTATGGACTATGTTCCCCCCTCTCGCCCCTATGATCATGAAATCAACCTCAATGAATCCTTTGTCCCAAAGATTGGGAAAATTTACCCCCTATCCCCTGATGAATGAAAAGCTACTGAAGCTTTCCTTGATGAAAACCTTGCAGCTGGAAAGATCTGTCCTTCCAATTCCCCCCAAGCCTCACCTTTCTTTTTCGTTAAGAAAAAGGATGGAGGTCTCTGACCATGCCAGGATTACTGCTATGTCAATGAACATACCATTTGAGACACCTACCCACTCCCCCTCATCTCAGACCTCATTGATAAGCTCAAAGATGCCAAGGTCTTCACCAAGTTTGACATATGATGGAGCTATAACAACGTTCACATCAAAGACGGCCATCAGTGGAAGGCTGCCTTCATCACCCACAAGGGGCTCTTTGAACCCACGGTGATGTTCTTTGGACTTAGTAACTCTCCTGCCACATTCTAATGATTCATGAATGACTCCTTCAGGGACATGATAGCTGAAGGATGGCTCATCATCTATATGGATGACCTCCTCATCTTCTCTCCTGATGAGGCCACCCACACAGAATGGACCAAATGAGTCCTTCAATGAATGCAAGAACTTGACTTGCATCTCAAGTTGGAGAAATGCAAGTTTGCCACTGCCAAGGTTGAATATCTTGGTATGATTGTTAAACCTGGTCAACTGGCAATGGATCCTGTCAAGCTAGATGGGATCTCCTCTTGGCCCATACCCAAGAAAGTCAAGGACATTTGGTCTTTCCTTGGCTTTGCCAACTTCTACTGTTGCTTCATCCCTGACTATGCCAACATTGCCCGACCTCTCCTTGACCTTACCAAGAAGGACATCTCTTGGAAATGGTCTCCCTCCTGCCAGACCACCTTTGAGACCCTAAAAAGTCTGTTACAATCTTTTCCCTTGCTTCTACTCTATTCCTCATTTGTATCGAATCCCTTCACTATGCCAGCCCATATGGGCTATTCTCTCCATGCTTTACTCATTATCTCTTTGTCTTTGGTCCACTCCATTCTTCTATTTCGATCCTATCGGATCTTTCCCCTTAGTTACCATTCCTGTGCCTTGAAGGCAGTTCATCCCTTAGTCATTTATTCTACAATGTTCCATAGGCTTCAATGCTGACACATCTCCACCTATATATACCTTTGCTGCACATGTACTTTCTTTACACTTGTTCTATGCAAATATATGTAGTCTCTTGTTGCTCTCCAGTCCTCGAGTATCCCTTGAGTCTCTCGTCCCTTCGAATCCTCAGTCCTCAAGTTCCACTTGAGTCCTTTGTCTCCTTGTTCTCCTAGGTGGATAGGACGCTGTGACCTCTTTGTGAGAGTCTGCCCTTCCACAGGTTGCTCGAATGACACTAGATGTGCGTTCAGCATAACAAAAGAACAAGTGTCTCCCTTGCCCCTCCTCTCTAGGAGTAGGGCCACCCCAGCACAACGTCTTGCTCCCACAGGAACCTTAGACCACCCTCAGACTCCGAACTGGAGGATACCCCTCAGAACACCTCGCCCACTCCTCCCTGGAGCAATCCCTTTGCATCCCTAGCCCCTCAGTCCTCAGCTCCTTCGCCAAGGAGAATCACAGGGTCATCTTCGACCAACCTGGTCCACTGACAGCTCACCCAGTCCCCAGTGTTACGATTTTCTCCCTTTCTTCATGCCTTTTCCTTATCATCATCGAGTCCCTTTGTCATGCTGGCCCCTATGGCCTCTACTCTTCCTCATATATGTATATTCTCTTTATCTTTGGAGCTCACTCTTCTTTGCTCCGGATCCTTTCAGATCTGTCCACTTGACTACCGTTCCTGTGCCTAGAGGGCCATCTTTTCCTTTGTCATCTTTCCATCCGATTCCATAGGCTTCCTTGTTTACATAAGCTAGTCTATATATACCTTTACCTTCGCCTGTACATTCTTTACTCTTGCTCTACGCAATACAAGCATACCTTGTGCCTCTCGAGTCCTCAGTCCTCTGAGTCCTAGTCTCTATCCTTTGCTCCTGTCAGGAAGATCCCTCTGCTCTCCTAGGTGTCCGGGACGCTGTTGACCTCTTCGTGAGAGTCCACCCCGTTCACAGGTTGCTTAAGCGATACAAGTGTCCGCTCGGCGTAACACCCAGCACTCTCCCAGCTAAGCCTAGGCCTCCCATTACCCAGACCATACACTCCAGCACTCGCAGTCACTCCTCCTGCACCAGTTCTTGCTCTCCCTGCACCTCCAGTCATTGTTCCTCTTGCCCAAGCACCCCCAGTACACCCCATCACTCCAGCACCACCTCCGGTACCCATGGCAACCACTCAGCCTGAGCTCAAAGCTGCCCTCCCCCTCGACTTCTCTGGGGAGCCCAGCAAATCCATTTGATGGATCAAGGCCATGAAGGCCTACTTTCAGATCAATCCCACTCAGTATTCCTCCGATGAAGCAAAGATCATGACCATCTTGAACTGAATGAGTAAAGGACACGGTGTGTCCTTCTCAGAGATGTGGTATGACTGGATGGCTGACAAAAACATCCCCTCCACTGAGAAAACCTTTGACAAACTCACCTCCAACTTCGAGTCCACTTTCTTCTCCTATGATATCAAGACCACTGCTCACCTTGAACTCTCCTCCCTTCGTCAAAAGTCCACTAAAACAGATGATGGATTTCAGAAGTACATCACTGACTTCCAGAACCTTGCCGCTAAAGCTGGCATCTCTGACGATGCCACCCTTATCCATATGATGACCGGAAGACTCGACCAACACATCACGACCCTTATCCTCTCCATGTCCACTATCCCTGACACCATCAATGGATGGATCGAGAAGGCTAAAATGTTCCATGCTCAAGTCGCACACATCAATGCCTTGAAAAAATGCAATCATCAGATGTTCTTCTTCTCCTCTACTTGCATCACCAGTACTCCCTCTTCGGACCCAAATGCCATGAACATTGACACCCTCAGAGTAGGGAAGCTCACTCCAGAGGAATGGGCCCAATGTTTCCAGGAAGGTCACTGTCTCCACTGCAGAAAGAAAGGGCACAATGCAGGAAAGTGCACTACTTTCACTACCCCCTTCAAACCCTCTCACCCTCGAGACCCCACCATAGTCACTACCACCACCACCAGCACTCCAACCCCCTCTCCCACCACTCTTCCAGTCACCCCCTCCCCTCCTTCCGCCCTCAAGAACTACATGTCCCAGCTTCACTCCTCTAGAAAGGGAGAAGGAGAAATTCTCCAAACACTCAAACTCTGCTTTGAATCTGGAGAAATGCAGATAGATAGTTTCGCTCCAGATTTTTAAATAGGGAAGCTGCCTCGACATCGTCCTTCCCTCATGTACTAGTAGGCAACCCCAATGAAAGAACAATTCATATCCCTGTTCACCTACAGTCCAGTTCCCAAACTGTCGACACCATTGCTCTCATTGATAGCAGAGCTACAGGAAATTTCATTGACTCCAGCCTTGTACCTGTTACAGTTTTTCCTTTATTTCTTCTAGATAAGTCCCCTTCACCTGCAAACTGGACCACGATGACTGCTAGTCTATCCATAGAGACTCTCTTTGATCTGCCAAAAGCCCAGACATCGACGACTATTCCCCGGGTGTACATGTCACTTCCTTATCCCTCCACTCCATCACCACTTCACATCGTCACATCTTCACACCTTCACCATCTCACAATAATAATAGTCACGCATAGCCTCACAGCCACCATCTTTTGATCCTCTGATCCAATCTCTGATGCTGCGCATTGATCCATTGGTTACCTTAGTTACCCATGACTCATCCTGATTCACCATGGCTGTACGCACAGCCTATCCTTCTACTATATAGCTGACCCAGTTTGTACCATAGTTCCCCAGCTAGTTCTACGCAATCCACGTGTAGTTGTCTGGCCTCCTCGAGACTGCTTGTTGCAGTAAGAGAGATCCTCCTTGTGTGTCTTCGCACTACACTTTGAGTGTGCGCTCGACTAGTTGCTTTCATTGGTTCTGGACCTAAGGTCAAACCTTTGACCTTGCTGGATAACTCCACGCAAGCATAACAAAAGAACTAGCTATCTTCTTGTCCCTGCTTTTTAGCAGTAGGACTCTAGCCGACACAACCCCGTTTACCAGCGTCTTCCTGGGAAGACTTATACCATCCGCCATCGCTGCTATCATCAGAACGGCCACGATCTAAAGCTATCTTTACTCCACGAACAGATTGGGAAGATAGTACGTAAGCATGTCTAGCTTTTGGGATTGGGGATCTTCCTCCAGGGACGAAGAACGCCCACAACAATCCAATCCTCCACCTGTTGAGGAAGACCGTGGACGATCCAGAGAACTAATGGGTTTAGACGAAGCCACCAGACATAACTGGTTCGAAAGAACGACACTCTCTCCAACCAGACAAACCCAGAGACAACCCACCCCTCCGCCTGTTGAAGAAAACCGCGGACGACCTCGAACCAGAATTTCATCCAGGGATGAAAGTTACCAAGTACCAACCCCTTCCCCTGAAATAGAGGAAGGACCCCAAGACGAGAACTCCCAAGAAGAAGATGACCCTTCTTCATCCTCTCAAGAAGAACAAGAGACACAGGAGTTTCGGCAAGTGCCTTTACCTCCCATAATGTTAGGAATGTCTACCAGACCACCTTGAGTACCAGGAACGACGGGAATGGAATCCCCTCGACCCAGCAGTATCAGAACTATAACAGGACACAGTTCCCCAAGAGTTGAAACCCCAGGAATAGGAGGAGCACCAATAGTCGCCACTTTATCCACCCACGGATCACCAAGGCCATCGTCTGTATGATCTGCCATCAGAGAAATGCCCAGTCTGCCACTGCATTCTGGAAGAATATCTGGAGCAACGAGCACTCCACCAACCACCTTTGGGACAGTCCCATATCCTCCACCCAGAAGACCAACAACCTTACCCGACGCCCCACCACCTACACCCATCGCCTATCTGGAGATAACAGTCCAGATTATCCCTCCTGAAACTATTCAATCAGAGGAACCTGCACGATCTATTGCATTCCCCATTCAGGCGTTGATCCAACCACCGGTTGAGATTCCCCAGATCGGACCACCATCTATCCCAGGCATTTCCAATATTTTGATACAACCCACACTTCCTCACCCGCCTATCCTGCTTGCGTTACCAGCTCCCATACCCGCCTTACTAGCCCCAGTAGCACCTATAACAACAGACCTGGACGAACCTCAGGAAATCCGGGCTGGAAATCCAGGTCCATTTAATGGAGTCACTACAGATGCTAAATGATGGTTTGGCACCATGAAAGCTTATCTCTCGATCAACCGAGAAGTCTATAACGAGCTAGCGCAAGTAGTCATTATCCTCAACAACATGACAAATGGAATGGCCGCAATCTTTGCCGAAGGATGGTATTAAAACCTGTAGGACGCAGTAAACAGTAGGAAGCAAATGAGTCAACTTCTGAAGGAACTTGAAGAAGGATTCTTCAACGTATTCGCCCCAGGTGATTCTCAAGCAGAAGCGAGATCACAACTTTACGCTTTAAGACAAGGAAGGAAATCATTCCCTACCTTCCGAATTCAGTTCGAACTCCTCGCCTCCACGGCAAGCATGGGCCAACAACACGAGATCTTAATCGACCTGCTTAGAATAGCTGTCGACACGCAATTGGTCAATCTTATGACCACGGTAGATCCGCCACCAGACACATGGAATAAATGGATAGAGAAAGCCGCTCAGTTCGACCTAATCCAAACCAGGACTCGACAACTGTGGAATAAACCCCTCGAACCTGAAGAATGGACACCAGAAGAACCCGAGGACATCAAAGAATCCGATCCGGATGTAATGGATATAGATGTCAGCGTCAATGCAATTCGACTGTCCTCCCAGCAATGGACAGAACACCGAAGAAACAACCGTTGTTTCATCTGTCATCAAAAGGGATGCCATACTAGAAACCACCCTAGGAAAAGAGAACCAAGTCCTAGGCGAGTCCTTACCCAAGAATCGGCTAAATCAGATAAGGAGGCACTTTTAGATGAACACATGAGGAAACTCCTAACCAGGAAAGGAGTAACCGCTAAGGAAGCCATGAAAGTATTGGAAACCTATTTCGAAACCAATCCCTCCAAAGAAGAGAGAGTAGCCGTCATACCACCACCCATCACTGACCGAGCAGTTTGACTCCCTACCCTACTCCAAGAAGAAGGAACCAACAAGAACATAGAAGTCTCTTCGTTAGTAGACAGTGGAGCAAGCAACTGCTTTGTAAATCGGAAATTAGTAGAATGAATGGGATGGACGACCACCAAATTGAAGACCCCAATCAAGGCATCTAATGCCGATGGAACGGAGAATAGTAACGGGCATATACAAAGGAAAGTGACACTATCCCTAACTATAGGAAATCTACTTCTGGAAAAACAAGATTTCCTTATCATCAACTGCGGAAATGAAGACGTCATTCTAGGAATGACTTGGTTATGTTTAGTCAACCCGGAGATCGATTGGGCCAAAGGAAAAATCCGAATATCCGACAACGTCGACCCAGTTTCGCAACAACGAGACATAGACGAACAAACCTACTTACTACAATACCTGAAGACGGACCCCAATGAGCACCTCAAGATAGAATGGATCCGAAAGATCACTAGATCCACGGAGATTGCTCAGGAACAACAGAAGACCAAGCAAGAAACGATCCTACCTCCTGAATTTGAAGAATTCAGGAAGGTCTTTGAAGAACCTCCACTCAGGAAGCTCCCTCCATCTTGAAAATATGATCATCATATTGACCTCACCGATACCTTCGTTCCTAGAGTAGCAAAGGTGTATCCGCTCAACCCCAAGGAGTTAGAAGCATGCAAAGCATTTGTTGATGAAAACCTCAAGAAAGGAACAATTGTCCCCTCTCAATCCCCACAAGCCTCTCCTTTCTTCTTCGTACCGAAGAAAGATGGCGGACTTTGACCCTGCCAAGATTATCGATACCTCAATCAACACACGATCAAAAACGCCTATCCTTTACCACGCATCTCGGAGCTAGTAGACCAACTCAAGGACGCTACGATCTTCACCAAAATGGATATTCGATGGGGATACAACAACGTGCTGATCGCCCCAGAAGATCGATGGAAGGCCGCCTTCATCACCCCAGTAGGACTCTTCGAACCAACGGTTATGTTCTTTGGGCAAAGCAATTCACCAGCTATGTTCCAAGTGCTGGTGAATCATATATTTGCTGATATGATTGCCGAAGGATGGCTGATCATATACATGGATGATCTTATCATCGCCTCCAACGACCCCATAAAGCATATGGAACGAACTCGTAAAGTTCTCCAACGAATGATGGAAAATGATTTGTTTCTCAAGCTAAGTAAATGTTCTTTCAACGTCACAGAAGTCGACTATCTCGGCATGATAGTTTGACCAGGAGAAATTACCCTCGACCCCGGAAAACTCAAGGCAATCGAGGATTGGAAAAGTCCCACTTCAGTCAAGCAAATCCGATCGTTCATCGGATTCTGTAACTTCTACAGGAAGTTTATCCCAGACTTCTCGGGGATTTGTCAACCCCTACACGAGCTAACCAAGAAAGGGGTAACTTGGAACTGGACAGAAGAATGCGAGAAAGCTTTTCAAACTCTCCAAAAGGCCTTCCTCTCGAAACCGGTACTGAGAATGCCCGATTCCACGAAACCGTTCACGGTCATGACAGACGCTTCTCTTACTGCCTGTGGAGCAGTCCTTATGCAGACAGACGGAAACGGAGATCTCCACCCATGCGCTTACTTCTCCCGGACCTTCTCCCCGGAAGAACGAAACTACAATATCTATGATCGGGAATTGCTAGCCGTCATACGAGCATTAGAAGAATGGAGACATTATCTGTCGGGGACAAAACACCAGGTGACAGTTCAAACCGATCATAAGAACTTGGTGTATTTCAAACAACCCCATAAATTGTCTAGACGACAAGCCCGATGGATGTTATTTCTTCAAGATTTTGACATCCGGTATAAGAATCTCCCCGGATCACAAATGGGACCAGCTGATGCCCTCTCCAGAAAAGACGATCTGGACACCACTGCCGACAACCAGGATGTGGTGTTACTACCAGACAATCTATTTATCAATCTCATAGATCTTGAACTCCACGAAAAGATCATTCTTTCCACCAAGGAGGACCTGGTAGCCCTGGAAGCAATCTCAGCTTTGGAAAAAGGCTCTTCCCTTTTTCCTCGCACCTCCCCTGAGGATTGGAGATGGTTGGACGAAATGCTATACTACAAGGGACGTCTTTATATTCCTAAATCACAACGACATAAATTGGTCACCGAAATCCATGAATCAGATGCAGGAGGACATGGCGGATATTTCAGAACTCTCTCCCTTCTCCAATGGGATTATTGGTGGCCAGGATTATCCACCTTTGTCCAACGATTCATCAAAGGTTGCGTGGTTTGCCAGTCACACAAGGTTAATACTCATCCCACGGCACCACCGGCGATCCCCAATGCAATGGAATCTACTCGCCCATTCCAGAATATTTCCATGGACCTAATCATGGGCCTACCCATATCTGCCGGATTTGACTCTGTTTTGGTCGTGGTCAACCATGGGCTTACGAAGGGGGTAATTTTCCTCCCTTGTCAGAAAACGATCGATGCCGCAGGAGTAGCAGCCCTCTTTTTCAAGCATGTTTTCCCCAGATTCGGATTACATGATCGATGCATTTCGGATAGAGGTCCTCAATTTGCATCAGCCTTCGCCAGAGAATTGGCACAACTGCTGAAATACGACCTGGCCCTATCCACCGCATATCACCCACAGACAGATGGAGAAACAGAACGCGTCAATCAAGAACTTGAAACCTATCTGAGGATATTTTGTGATGGAAACCCTGCTAAGTGGCATGATTTACTCCCTATGGCTGAGTTCGCTCACAACTCCACTACACATTCGGTCACTAAGCAAACCCCATTCTCGCTCATGATGGGATATGAACCCCGAGTCTACCCCGCAATAGGCAAAACCTTCCTACCCGCACTCGAATCCCAACTCTCTATTTTGGACAAAGCCAGGGAAGAAGCCAAAGCCGCCCACGTAAACGCCCAACAACGACTAAAGGAACGGGGATGGAAGAATTTCTCCCCATTCAAGGTTGGCGATAAAGTTTGGCTAGAAGGAAGGAACCTTCAAATTCCCTATCCATCCCGAAAACTCGCTCCGAAACGAGAAGGCCCTTTTGAAATCGAGAAAGTCATATCTTCGGTTGCTTACCAGCTACGTCTCCCTCCTTCCTGGAAGATACACCCCATTTTTCACGCCTCCCTTCTCACTTGGTTTATCGAGACACCAGAACACGGACCAAACTTCCTTCAACCACCACCCGACACTATTGCTGGAGAAGAAGAATATGAAGTAGAAGCGATTCTAGCGCATAGAGGACATGCAGGACGATGAAAATATTTAGTCAAATGGAAAGGATACTCTTCGGCCGAAAATACCTGGGAACCGGCAGCCAACCTCACTAATGCTCGGGAACTCCTCACGGCTTATAGGAAGCTACACCCAACCGCCTTTCTCGACAGAGTTTCCCTACTGAAATCTCTCCCTATCCACCAACGAAGAAACTATTAAAGACAAAAGTCTTGGAGCTGGAATCTCCAATGTACAAAGGGGGTATTGTTACAGTTTTTCCTTTATTTCTTCTAGATAAGTCCCCTTCACCTGCAAACCGGACCACGATGACTGCTAGTCTATCCATAGAGACTCTCTTTGATCTGCCAAAAGCCCAGACATCGACGACTATTCCCCGGGTGTACATGTCACTTCCTTATCCCTCCACTCCATCACCACTTCACAT